>CAEFZX010005496.1:0-13024 GCA_903066825.1 Alfaro cultratus | reverse complement strand
TGGATTGGAGTATAAGAGAATGTTTTGTTGGCTTCACACAGGTTTTCCTGCTTTCACACCCCACAGACAAATGATAATGTTGCAGATGCTCATTGTCTCCCAGTCCACAGGTTGCTAGCCCAATCTGCAGTCACATTATGTATGGTTTCTCCCTCTGTAGAGATATTTAAAAAATAGTCAAGAACTGTAGGATCAGCTTCTTTACTATTTTTACTATTATTCACAAAAGTAGTTTGGAGAGTGGGAAAATGGGAAAAGGAAGCATCATGTAACAGATGATTGGTGAACCCGAAAGCAATTGCAAAAAGCCAGAGAAAGACAAAGACATCACACATTTCTACAGAAGAACAAACCAGGCTCTAACATGTAAAGCATTTTGGATGTGGAGTTGGAGCAATGTTTCACAGATGAATTGGAAAAGCAATCAGCAAAATGTGCTGATGGGAAGGCTGAAGCTCAAGCAGAGGTTTTATTTTTATCTTGGTTAGCTGTGAAAAATGGGGCATTTTGGAACTTATAGTGTGAGCGCTATGCATCCTTTGTAGGGTCAGCAGTAGTAGAAATGATCATTTGCACAATATAAAATTATTATGTATAGAATATGACCTTCCGACTCTGAGCTTAACATCTGTAGTTTGAAATGTCTGGTTTGGAAATAGTTTTTTACAAAGCTGCTTAGCTGCCACCTCTTTCTTACAAACCCAGTGTGACTACCTTGACTCCCAATGTAAATAATTAATGGCTGCTTAGAACAGGAAGGCAAGAATAAACATTTTGGAAGCTGTTACAGATGCTTACATCTCCCTTTAGAATCTGTTAAAATGAGTTTCTGCAGATCAAAGCTTTGCAAAAACTGGAGATTAGAAACCAGCCTTAAAATTTTATATTAATTCATCTCTATGCCTCTACTCTCTGGGGGTGCATCAGAAATCTCCAAGTATGGAAGGCAGTTATATCCAGTACAGGATTCACAGAAAGCGACAAGATGTCTGAAAACATAAATACAAAACAAACAAAGAAATTAGAAAATAGTGGTTTGCAGTGCACATTCACTAACGTTCATATGTTTAACCGTCATTTCATCTCTTGAACAACATAAATAATTATGGAAGTTTAAAAAGAAATATCAGAGTACTATCTGTCACAGTTTTTGAAAAGTAATTTTTTTTCATGAACAAACTACAATGTCTGGACAGTTTTAGTTTACTTAAGCTAACTGAGCTAATTCAACCTTTGTTCAAGAGTTGGTCTAACCCATTAGAATGTCTGGTATTAAAGTATTAACTCTAAATAGTTCATTATGTGAATAACAGAGCTATTCCACTTTTTTCCAGTTTGTATAAAAACATTCTACAGTGCCATCCCACCAGATTTTCACATGAATGTGAATACTTTAACTCAAAGTTCAAAGACACGGGTTTAATTTCACACAGGAAAGATGGGGTTTTAGTTTATTTAACAACAAACACATCTTATTCTGTTTAGGGGTAAATTGGGTCAAATAGACATGCATTCATATTTTTATTTGTAACAGTTCTGAAAAGAAAAACAAAAAACATTTATTATCCTTCTTCAATTTCACAATCAGGCACTATTTTGCTTTTGTGTATCACACAAAATCCATAACAAATCGATGAGTTTGTTGAGGTATAAAGACCAATAGATCAAATGATCTCTGATGTCATTAAAAGCTTAAGAGGTTTTGTGAGATGAGATGATTAGCATGTGTTTTAGCTAGAATTTTTATGTAGAGACTGAGCACATTTCTGAGTTCAGGTCACATACACATAATGTTCACACTGATTATTGACTAATTACACCCACTCTGGCACAAAGATTGACTGTTTTCTCTTTGTCCAACTCATTAATTATGTATTTGAAGACTGAAGATTTACACACAAACAAATCAGAAAATACATAACCTTCTCAAGACCCTCTTCTTTGAGACTAATAACATCAAGGTCGAAGTCTGTTCTCAGGCCATTGGTCCTGTTGAAAGAGATTCTTCCAGTCAAGCCATCCCAGTGTGCCTGTAGAAAGAAGGAGTAAGACACAGAGCATCAGAGAAGACAACAACCCAGCAACATCAAGTCTGCCCCTCTGCTATTGGTTTGATGTCAGCCTTGAAAGAAACATCCAAGAAATCTTCCTTTTCTCTGTTTGCGTAGTCTTTTCTGTTTCAGGGTGTCTAAACAGACTCAAAGTCTGTTTGTAACAGTGAGAAAGCAATCACCCTATCTTTACAGATATTTAGAGCCTTGATAGAATACATTGTAGCATGAAAGTGACTCACAACAGAGATGGCTTGGCAAATCATCACAGTTTCTCCAGACAGGGAGAAATGCACTTCAGGGCCCGTCTTTGAATCAGCGAGTGGGAGCAACAGATCTGGAAGTTCCTCTGTGAGCTACTCAAAACCTTTCTGACACTACAGCGGGTGGCTCTGTGTCTGAGTGCCTCTTCATTTACAGAAGTGTTGTGGCATATCTGAGGATGCTTTACTTCAGTGGAGATCATTGTAAATCTGTATTATGTACTAAAAAAAATCATTCACTGTAAGTCACCCTAACACAATTATCTTTGCTTTTCAAAACACATCCATTCATCATCTTACAAGCTTATCCCTAGAAGAGTCGAAAATGGGTGCTGATGCCTGTCTCTAGTGGTCAACGGGCGAAGGGGGGCCGGGGGGGGCCACCCTGGACATGTTGCCAGTCTATTGCATGTTTCTCTGTCTCATTTTAGATATTTAAATTTTCCTTATTTGGGATCATATTAGATGGTTTTAAAGCATTTACCTTATTCACATGTTTGTTCTGTTTTCATTTGTTCATTATTTGAAACTCCTAAGTTTGACAAAAACTCATTTTAATATCAGAGAAACAAGCTTGTGAAAATATAAAATGCAGTTTCTGTTGGGAACTGGGGTTTGGCTGTTTGTGGGGATTTTCTATTGCCTGCTGCTTCCCTCTTCATCCACTAAATGGTGCCTAGAGGCTGCACTACCTTGGAGGGCGTGCCCGTTGACTGATGTCAGCGCATCTGTGATCACCTAATCATCCAGGAGTACATGAGGACCAGGCTACCAGCACTTCAACACCTGAGTGTTTGCCAGTTATGGTACTCTGTGCTCCACTGAGCTTGCAATGTGTTTTTTTGAGATTACTTATAGTAATATATTCCTGTTGCCTCTCCGTCAGGCGTTTCCTTGTGACGCCTTGGATTTAACCCCTGTGAAGCCCGAGTTCCTGGCTTTCTGGATTTCCCCCTCATGATGCTGTGGATTGTTACCCAGTGGTTGCCCGACTCTGTTTTCGGCTCTGCAAATGAATCATTAACAGTTCCTGGATTCTCAGATGGCAGTCGGATTGCTCCTCATTCATCCTAACCTGAATTTACCTGTCTGCCCTCCACTGCAGCCTCTACCATCTACCACCAAAGAACGCTCTCTGTCTGAAACTCGCAGTAAAACCTGGATCATCACAAGGACCCCGGAGACCACAGTAACTTTCCCCGCTGGTGGAAGCTCATATCAAGTAAGATCAGTCCATTTTTTCCCTGAAGCTTCATTGTCCGACAAACCTCAAACTCACCATCTCTCTCACTGTTCTTCAGAGTACAGACGACATTGCCATCCACAAGGACAAGAACCACACAATCCATCATTGTTATAGTAAACTTTATTTATTTGATTATCTGTTTTCCCGATTGTGTTCTGTATGTGGGTAAAGAGACTAGAACCCAACATGACAGTTTTTAAAATGGTGATTTCATTTATCATTTGAAAAAAGTCGCTTTAAAGGAGCAATGGCCATCAAGCATTTATGATAGTGGGAAGTTAGCTTTTATTTATTTATTTTTTTTACATCTCTGTGGAGGAAAATTGTTTTAAGATCAAACCAAAACATCTAATTTTGAATAAATTGGATGCTTTCACTCTGTATCCTTTGTATTACCTTTCAACCAATCAATCAGTGGAAACTACAGATTATTCTGTTTGTTTTTTGTAGCTCTTCTGAATTCCTGCATCAACTTATTCACTTAAAGTGTCTTGTATAAAAGTTGGATATATTTCCATTGCATAATTAAAAGACATTAAAATGTTAATGTAGTAATGATAGCTGCCTTTATCACTAAGGTGTTAACACAAAAATAAAAACACCAGAGGAAATGGGAAAGTATTGTGGGAAGAAGTTGAGTTCTGGATTAGAGGAAACTGACTTAATCTCATTATGTGCTCTTCTAGTTGTCTTTTTGTGGGTGCATCTCAATACTTTGTGTTCCAGATGGACCAGATGTTATAAAAGAGTAGATACTACAGTTTAAGGCTTGCCTTTTCAGAAAAAAAGATATCTTGTTTGGTCAAACTGAATAAAATTGAATATTCCAATTTCCATATAAACACACAAATATTTTTATTTCCCATTTTCCCATCTTCACTTGGTCATCCTGATTTACATTCCAACCTTGTCTGCTTTTCTGAGAGAATGTGTTTTCTGTGTGATGGTGCAGAGTATACAGAGGATTGTAGTTGAATGGAGAACATGATCTACCTCTTTGATGAGGGCCATGAAGCGCGCTCCAAAGCGCCAAGGCTTGTGTCGGTTGCACTGTAATGAACTGACAGTGATCTGCTGAGACTGCTGCACAGCCACGGCCACCACATGCACGGCGTCGTACATCAGTGCGGCATCCGTCTACAAAGCAAGACACGGGGGAAACAGAAGGTCATCACCACAGAGCATAGCTCTAAGCAGATGAGTGAGGCAGCTGGCATGAAATCTGTGCACAGACAAGAAAATGTTAGTAGCTTCATATCTAAATCAAACACTTTACTTCAACACACATGGCGCTGTCTTTACAGCTTTAGCATGGAAAAGTTCACAAATCTATGTTGCAATGACGGTCTTACACGAATAATTCAATTGAATATGTTTCAGCACAGTAATGACTTTGTTAGTAAAAGAAAACACACAAGTAGTGTACAGCACTGGTTTACAGGTTTTCACTTATTTCTCAGTAATTCCTTACAAACAGACAGATATTTTTTGTAATCATTTAGTTATTTTTAGTAAAGATCCCAAGGCCTTATTTTTTGTATCAAACAGTTCTACTACTATGCTAGTGATAGTGTTTCTTTTCCTCCAGACAATGATATACCCTATCCCCAATAATCTGGTGCTAAGTATTTGTTGGGTATAAGGACAGCACTGGAAGTTAAGTGGAAATTCATGGACACCAACTACCAATTAAAATGTTGTAAGCTCCATGTTTAAAACCTTTGTGCTACTGTGACTTACTCTGCTTAATTGAAGAGCAAAAACTGTAAATACTCTCAGCTTTAATTTTAAAATTGAATACCAAAATATGTTCTTTGTTGCTTCTCTTTGTTTTGATAACCATTGTCACATTTTAGTCCATGGGAGACCAGCTCCCTTCCTAAGGGGTTGAATGATGCTAGTTTTAAATGCTTCTTCTCCATCATAGCTGATTCAAACTGTCCAACTGTGTCCTCAGCTTGTCATATTTCCAAAGACGTTCTGAAAATTAACCATCATTTTATTCAGCTGTGTCGAATCAGGGAAAAAACTGAAAGACGCTGGCTACCGGTCATTGACGACTGGCTCTGGACCACTGATTAGATCAGGGGTCTCAAACCCCAGTCTTCGAGGGCCGGTGTCCTGCAACTTTTAGATGTGCCTCTGCTGCACCACACCTGAATAGAATAATTAGGTCATTAGCAAGGTTCTGGAGAACTTATCTACACAAGGAGGATGTGATTAAACCATTTCATTCCAGCGTTTTGTACCTGTGGCACATCTAAAAACTGCAGGACAGTGGCCCTCGAGGACTGGAGTTTGAGACCCCTGGATTAGATGAAGGCATAGACTTCTGCTCACAGCCACTCTCCTCAACTCTTCAGGTTCATAAAAGAACCATCAGCGTGCAGAGTTCAATAGCATACTGTTCCTTTTAATATTGCAAAACGGGACTTCCGGTTTGCCATGCGGACAGGGTAGACGTAGCAACGGACTGCTCCGGTAAAATCCAACCTTTTAACTAATTTCACCCCACATAAAGCTAATTCTACGCCACCTATCAATACAAAAACATCTTGGCTTGTGTTTTTGATTATTTATCCACTTGTAATGGCCAGTAAGAGCGCGAAAGGAAGCAAAAAAGAGGATGCTAGCTTAACGCTAGAGGCTATCACCGCACTGCTTCAGCAACACGGTGAGGATCTGAATCTGAGTTCAAGTCCTCTGCCAACATGCTGAGCTCCAAGCTAGACCAGGTGCGGCAGGCCCTGGAGGAACAGGCAGAGCGGGTCTCCTCCTTGGAGCTCGCAACAGAGGATCTGGGCCAGCGAGTGGCTAGCCTCGAAGACTCGTGTGCTGCTCTCCGTGAAGACAATGCTAAGCTAAAAGTCAAAGTGACTGACCTGGAGAGCCGCGGCAGACGACAGAACATCCGCATCCTCGGTCTGCCCGAAGACACTGAAAGTGGGCGCCCTACTAATTTTTTCTCCAACCTTCTCTGCGAATTATTTGGGAAAGAGATTCTCCCGACCCCACCGGAGCTCGATAGAGCGCACCGCTCTCTGGCAGCTAAACGGCCCGCAGGACGTCCTCCTCGCCCGGTGATCCTCCGCCTGCATCGATACCTGACCAAAGACCTCATCATCCGGGAAGCCAATAGGAGAGGAAAGCTCGACTACAAAGGTGCGTCTCTTCGTATTGTGGAGGACTACAGCCCAGACGTCCTGGCCCAACGTGCAGTATAAGGACATCATGTCGGAGCTCTACAACGGGGCTTGAAGCCGGCTCTTCTCTTCCCAGCCCGTCTTCGCATTACGCAATCCAGCGGTGCCAAAAAATTGCTCGGTTCGGTGGAAGAGGCTCAGCAGTTCATCAAGAGGCTTCCAAAACCACAGGAAGACCAATAAAGGAGCGAAGCTCTACCGAGGGATTACTCCAGAAACACAGGGGGCTGCTTTTCCTCAGGGCGCAGCAGGTACTGTAAATATAGCCTGTTGTCATATTACCTTATTTCCAATGGACTTATTCTAGCCTCCTTTTGGTTGGTACTGGACTTTATGAATGGAAGAGTAGCTTCATTAATACCTGTTTGTTCCATCTCAACAGTGTCTGGAGTCTTTTTTTCATGCTATTTCTTGTGGTTACTTTAAATTTTATTACATTGCTATTTTTCTATAGTGTTCATGGAGGCTAGTAAACTATGTCTCTACAGTCTATATCATTGTGGGGGGTTTACACCTACTTCATGCCTGCTAGGAGCAGTGGTTAGTTTGCTATATTATATAGGTAGCTCTGTTTTTCTGATTCTGAGGTTGTTAGTTACTGGAAGATTGGATCTCTGAGAATGTTAAGTTTGAAGAGCTTGCTGCCACATTGTTGTCTTTTGTTTGGTGGCTGTTTATGTTTGGGGGGAGATTAAGGTCACAGCCAGGGGTCTCGCAGGGTACTGTAATTTTTCTTCACCTCTTTCATTTCAATCTCTGCCTGCCATACTGCTACCGCACCTATCAAAGTAAGGTAACACACAAACTTTGAAATCATATGAGTCAACATTTAAATTTTTTAAGTTGGAATGTCAAAGGTTTAAACCACCCAGTGAAGAGAAGGAAGGTTTTTACCCATATTAAACGATTTAATACAGATGTGGCGTTTCTGCAGGAGACTCACATCAGGAGCTCAGACGGTGGTCGTCTCCTGACATGCTGGAGGGGACAATGTTTTCACTCCCATTTTCAGGTTAAGGCGCGAGGGGTCTCCATACTGGTCAGCCAGAATACTCTGTTTGAGGTTGATAATGTGGTGGCTGATAAACATGGCAGGTTTATTGTAGTGAGTGGGAAACTGTACAGCACCCTGGTTGCCCTGGTCAATGTTTACGCTCCTAATACAGATGATAAGAATTTTTTTAAACAACTGTTTTCTTCCCTACCTGACCTCAATAAATACTCTCTGGTCCTAAGGGGTGATTTCAACTGTTGGCTGGACCCAGCTTTGGACCGCTCATCCTTTAAAAGTAATGTCATAAGCAAGTCTGCATCAGTCATCCAAACCTTTTTATCTGAGTACGGGCTGTGTGATGTGTGGCGTACTTTAAATCCTGACAAGAGGGAGTACTCATACTTCTCACACGTACACAAAACTTATTCGAGAATCGATTATTTTATTACAGATACTAAATGGCTACAGCAGATACGTTCCTGTGACTATCAAAGCATAGTTATTTCAGACCACGCCCCACTTACTCTGTCCCTGTCCCTTCCTCACTTCCCCCTACGAACTGGACCATGGCGTTTCAATTCAACCCTGCTGTCGGATGAAAACTTTGTAAAGTTTATTCAAGCTGAGATACGTTTCTTTTTTGTTACTAACTCTAACCAAGAGACCTCCAGCCTTGTAGTATGAGATGCCTTTAAGGTCTACATTAGAGGCCAGATTATTGCCTATTCAGCAAAAATTAAAAAACAGTCCACCTATGAACAGAACTACCTAATTCAACAAATCAAAGAGGTTGATGTAAAATATGCTCTGAATCAATGTCCTGAACTGTTCAAAAGACGTGTTGAACTTAAAACAAGGCTCGATCTCTTGACGACACACTCAGCTGAACGCCTGCTTTTACATAACAAATCCAAATTTTATGTGCATTGCGACAAACCTGATAAACTATTAGCAACCATGCTCAAGGGCTCTAGGGCAAAGCAAACTATTCCTAGAATTCGAAAACAAGATGGCAGTATAGTCACAGATCATGGTCAAATTAATGATGCATTTAGAGCCTTTTATGAGGAGCTCTACAGCTCACAATCACAAACCAATTCTAACATGACTGATGATTTTCTATCTAAACCTAACATCCCTGTAATTTCACCAGAACTTAAGAACAGGTTAGATGAACCCATCTCCCAGGCAGAAGTCTCCCTAGCAATAGCCTCAATGCAATCTGGCAAATGCCCAGGACCGGATGGTCTCCCCTCAGAATTTTTTAAACAATTCTCAGACTTGCTCTCTGTGCAGCTCAGCTCCACCCTTAGTGATTGTTTTAAACACGGATCCCTCCCTCAATCATTTCACGAAGCTTGTATCACACTTATTTCTCTCTTCAACACTCAACTGGTAAATTTAAAGAAACATGGGGGCCCTTTCTTGACTCATTTCAGAACATGCAATGATGTTCCGGATTACTTACGTTAATTAATTTTATTAAAATGTGTTCCATTTCTGTCAGGGATAGGAATGCAGTGTGTGGACCTACTGGGCAGTGACCTGGGTGGGCTAAATGGGATTACTTTGTAGGGATTAATTTTCTGTATATTATTTTATGTCTGTGTCGGATAAACACTTATTTGTATTTACAAACTGTATGTATGAAAAGAAAAACCTCAATAAAAAGACAGTGATTAAAAAAAAATATTGCAAAACGGTTCTTTATCCTATTTTCACTGTTTGACATTGTTTGTTCAGAAATTAGCTGAATAAACTTCCTTCAGTCATTTATAATTTCCTTTCTTACCTCACAATTGTATACCACTTTGTGTTGATCTTTCCCATTAAATCCCAATGAAATGTATTCATGTTTGTGGTTGTAATTTTTTAATGACTACAGTTATATTTGCATTTGTTAATATTTAACAATTGTCAACAAATAAGCAATTTCCGCTTGGGGATCAATAAAGTATGTTCTAATCTATTCTATCTCACTGTTCTGGCAAACAATAATTAACATTATTCACTGTTTTGATGCTATTGGGTCTTGGTGCACTTTTTTAAACATTTTGTTTACTGTGTGTAATATTCTGCACTTCTATTTGCTGAGGCATGAAAAGTTATTTGGCTTTATCATGTTCAACATTTGGATATCTGGCTTCTAACTGGATTACTCTGGCTTTCTCCCACATTCCACAAATCTGTGTGATAGGTTAATAGGTTGTTTCAAATTGCCATTAGTTATGAATGAGTGTGTGCATTGTTGTTTGCCCTATTTCACTCTGTTGTCGTGTGATGGACTGTGACCTGAATGCCTCTCGCCAACTGAATGCTATACAGAGACAGGCACCAGCCTATGGATGTTAATTAATTCATGAATGGATTGTTTAAGTTCAAATTTCTTATAAATTTAAAGCACTTTGCTGTCAGAAATTTACCTAGTGCAACAAACTTACAGAAGGATTTTTATTTTTTTTTCACTTGGTGACAAATCAGTGTATCTAGTCTGTATGATGATGAAAGAGGGTTCACATTCTGGTATGTTAGATAGATTTTTGTCCATGATGCTAAGTCCAAGAGTATGTTTTTGGCATCTAAGCTTGCTCACTTTTGGTTATATTCCATGTCTTAGGGGACGGCTGTAACAAATCAGTGTTGGACTAACACATTTTCTCAAAGTCAATAACAGTGTGTGAACAGTATTATTTACTGTAACAAAGAAAAAGGCTCCCCTGTGCAGCTTTATATTCAAAGATACAAACACTTCCCAGCCTCTCTCTGTGTCGCCAGAATTCACTGTCTTAATCTGTGTTGGTATCTTTATGTTAAAGTCTTGACATTCGGCCCAAACCGAGCTATCAGAGAACTGCCAGTCATTCACGCTTCATGAAAGAAGCTTATAATTTTACAGATCCTCATAAATAAATAAATACATAAAACAAATCGAATTAGTGTTTGTCTCGCTTGATTGAAAAGCAATCAACACAGCTCTCCACAGATGTTGCATATAAATTGTGCCTCAGGGTGTAGGAGAAAGCGTTGTCCTTTCGGAAGGAAACAAGTTAAAACCATCAATTTGTCCCAATTGGAGCCCTGAATCTAAGACAGTCTAAGGTCTGAGAACCAGTAAGGCTGTTTGTATGTGTGCACAGGGCTTGCAGACTTGAATATGGCTTTCCAACAAACCAAAAACTTTTGCTAAAAATAGAACAAAATTTTTAATAATCAGAAAATGCCACGTGATTACCAGCACAATGTTGAAGTAATAATACAGGAACTGAACATACCAGGCAAGAGTGTCCTAATCTTGGATAGAATGCACATACACATACACATGTTGTCCTAGCTACACTGTGTTACAACAACATGTGACTACATGTTTGTGACATGCAGTCACATACCTTGGACACATACCAAACCCCCAACATGAGCACTTTTAAACACCATTAAGTACTCTTATCACTTATTTAGCAGTAAGAATATTTTCAAATGTCTCAAATGTTGTGACATAATTACTCCAAGATTGATGAGCCAGAGGCCAACATCCATCTCAGGGTGGCAAAGTCTCTGCATTTTTTTTTTTGAAAGGATACATGTCTCTAGTTAATATTTTGGTATGATAGCCTTCCCAAAATGACAGCTGAGTCATATCAGCTCATGAAGTTAACAACCCCTGTGGACAAACTCTGTTTTTTGAAATTGGTGTATGTCTGGTTTAGGCTCATGGTATGGGCATTTGTTAAAGGTCTATAATATTGTGTTTGGTATCATCTTAAAGGGGACACTCTTGGCTTTCACCTAAACCAGGTTTTGAGTCTCTGACCAACACAGAGGTCACTAGAGCTCGTTAAACCAAAAATAATACACATTTTTCCACACTTCTTGACTAAACTAGATAAAATTTTCTATCCCAGAGGTATTCATGGACATCAGGGATACAGAAGTTAACAACTAATGTACTCAACAGACTTTAGGATTCAGAAAACGTATAATGTACCTGTACTGTCTGTCTATGGGAGGCGATTCTGAGCTGCAATTTGAAGTCACAGACTTAAGCTATAACTTTAATAGGTTCTTTAGTGTGTGTATGGGGTTGGGTGTTTCGGGTTTCACTCATGTCTAGTTTTTTAGTTTTACAAAGGTTCATCAGAAATATTAGAAATTTACATTAGATAAACTTTAGGATGCTGTACACAGGCCTATTTATCAGATATCGTGAGTTTTTCCATCCTGGGCTACCGTTGTGAAGCCATGATGACCACATAGAAACATCATGGTAGGGTCTGTGGGAGAAGACCAGCCTCACTAAATGACAAATTCTGATGTAAAAAAAAACAAACAAAAAAAACACAATGATTATTTTCAGACATTTAGGCTACTATTGACAGCATAATTCAGATTATTATGTTATCTTTCTGCCAACAGATGATGATGACCGTAGGTATATTGGTACCATCTACATTATGCTAGCTGATTATGTTGATTTCAGTCCCATCCACAAATGAGTTAATTAAAAATAAATGAAATCAGTAAGATGCACCCTGAAAGGTTGCTAACATAGCTGTTAGCAGTAAATGAGGTTCTTCACCATCTGAGTATCATCAATCCATTTGGAAATATTCCAGTATGGACAAGTGTGTCTGGCAGCTGAAGGAGGAACAGCTTATCCTGCTCTCTCCCGTCCTTACTGATAACCCTGCCTGTGAATTATTTTTAAAGTGACAATTTTCATTGCGACAATAGTTATATTTACATTATCGACATCATAACTGGATTACTTTAAACCTAAGGACCGGGGGATTTTCTTACTTTTATTTTTTCTTCATTTCCAAGTCTCCAAGTTAAACCAGAAAAAAAAAAAAAAAAGCCTCCGGCCAACCCCAGGGTCACGAGTAGTATTTTACAACGACTTCAGTCTTTAGAAATGAAGATTAAACTGCTGGAGGTGAACTTTGAGATCAACGCTGCCGGTGGAAATGAAACAACGCTTCCTCAAATCAACGAGGAGGTCTTACGCCCCGCACCAAGCAGCTCACCCTGGAGCACTCAGGGTGCCAAGCCGAAACAAAAGTCTCACACTGCGGATCCGATGAGACAACAAGCAGGGAGAACCCTCACCTGGACGAATCAGCGTGGCCGGCTCTGAGTCGAAACCCACCTTCAACTTCAACACCTGCTCCGCCAAGGAAAGATAAACAAGTAGCTGCAACCAAAACGGCTCCACCGACCCCGCTACTGACCCCACTACCAAGGACAAAGCGACCAGCCCGAGTCTCAAAACA
>CAEFZX010005494.1:0-72675 GCA_903066825.1 Alfaro cultratus | reverse complement strand
CAGATATATTATTAAAAACTTCATCTTTAAATTAAGCTTGTTTGAAAAATACTATTTGTATTAAGGTGGTCACCAACATATTGACTTTCTGCAGACTGTCAACCCCAAAACAGTCATTTCCTACTCACATTCTTCTTCATGTATTGTGCATGATAAACTCATCACATGATTGAGTGGGAATTGTAATGCAGATGAAAGCTGTGGGGTTTTTTTACCATCAAGGCAAACAAGAGTGTTGAATTGGCTGTTTCATGGAGTGATTGAGCTATTCCATTACACACGCAGCACTTATAAGAGAGCAGTCACTTTTCATTTATATCCTTATTAGGCAAACAAATTGGTATTATATAAGTGCACAACCACCACACTGTGCATGCGGATCTTTGAATTGCCTTACAGTATCTCCTCCAGAATTCAGAATTAACTGCAGCTATGAATCCAAGAGATTCATTGGACTGTAGCCATTTTCTAAATAAAAAATATGTAAATGAGTGAGTTTTATGAGAGGATACTCAAAAAATTGCCAGACCAACAAAAAATCTAAGGTTTGCCAAAAGAAGTGTAAAATATTGATTCACCATATATGTCATCGTGATAGGTGGAACGATTATACTGAGTTACTCAAAAGAGATGGTGGAAATAGTTTATCAGAGCCCAAGTTCAAATCTATTTCTTGTCTTGTGTTTGGATGCATAAAACAGAAATGTACTGTTAATTGATTGTATTGCTAATAACAGTTAGCAAGAAAACAAACAACAGCTCCCAACTGTTCAACTTGTAACCACAATGCTTCTACCTCAGGTGTGACATCTACCAAGCACCAAGAACAACTTTTGAGACAATTGGATTGCTGTAGTAAATATACAGTTACATCTTCCTATATGTACAGATGTCTTACTCACAAAGTGCTGTCCAGTCAGCAAATGACTTCACCTCATGAACTGGTCTGAAAGTTGCATAGGATCTCTTGAGAGCTGGAGTCGAGCACTCGCGCAAACCCAGGAAATGAAGTCCTTTTGCCTCAAGCTTTACATCTTGCTGTTTGTTACTTGTGTTTTGATATACAAAACCTGAGTAACATGAGTGACACAGGGTTACTGTGTTGAGATTGTTGCATATACAAACTTCTTGCCACTCAGATACAAAAGAATTACAAGCTTTTTAGGTCACCTGTGAGGCAGCAGTTTGAGTTCTCAAAAGCAAAAAGAAGCGATGGCAGACATTTTCACCGTTAGCTGCTGAAAATTGTCACCATCTAACCAGTAGTTTGTAATGACGCTAAAGCCAGAGAGTAAGAGCTTAAGAGGCATGCGTCCAGTCAGACAGGATAGAAGGAACATCCCCATGATGACCCAACTGCTGAACAGATCAATTGGAGAGCTCTGCAGTACAACTGCTGTTACAACATACTGAAGATAGGATTTATTTAAAAAGACCGTAAGGGTTATTCAATAAAAAAAAAAAAAAGAAAAGAAAGAATGTTGGAAGCAGTGTGTTAGACTTCAGGCACATCATTTAAAGAAAAGTTTAATTTAACAATGACTTTTCCAGAGACATTATTATAACTTAATTATTTAAAAAAAACATTCTATCACACCAGATGCCCGATTCATTGACAAATGGTCTTTTGATGATGTTAGAAATGCAAAATTATCAGAAAATATTAAGATAATACAATAATTTGTCAGCTTCAGCAGTCATCAGTATAGAAAATGAACAGGAAATACATAAAAGCAACCGAGAAGTGACGAACAGTGGTAAGAATAAACTCAGCAGGGTATGGTGTTAATAAAAATATTCGTAGCACTTTTTTTTTTAAAAGGTTGTAGTTAAAGTGGGCTTCTTTTCCACTTTCACCACACTGTTCCTGAGGATCAGGGGTTGCTGCAGAGCGAACGACTCATTTAAGAATGAATACGGTTAGTATGGGTTTCATTAGTGTGATTTCTGGATAAATGAACTAGACTTGCCTTTCTAGCCAATTGCCTTAAGAATTTGATTTGTTGTGAATTGACTCAGTGTAAAAAAAATAAAATAAAATACTGAATAGCTCAGTTAAGGTATTGTCCAGTATATATCCATCATGTTTATGAGGCTGCTGCAGTAGCAGTTTTTATTCTGCATGGCCTCACATAATGGCCAACAACGACTAGACACCGGCTTAGCAGTGTGATGTGTTCTCATTAACTGAAGGTGGTTTTGTGATTGATTGTGCTTACACTTTTTCTAAGAGTAACATTTGTAAAAAAAAAAAATAAAATTAGTTGCACAGATATACAACGTCATGGTGCTACAACTGGTGCCACCAAAGGTGAATTTGTTCTTTTTCTGATTTGTTCTCTTTTGGTTGTTTGTTGAGAAACCTAGAGATTTCACCCTTTCGTTTTTTGAAACATTGGCAATGGGTCTGTTATGCTGATAGCTATTTATCAATTACAAATCACCTTCTAAAATGAACTACCTTAGGAATCAGTTTGGCTTTAAGCCACTAAATACAGCATCTTATATGAGACATGCATATGTCTCATACTTCCAACCTTCCAAGGCTGGAAGTAGTATTTTGGTATGGGGGTTCTTCTTTCAGTCCAGTATTAGTCAGTGGCAAATAACTTAATGTCACATAAACTGGTAAGAAGTGACAAACAGGATTCTAACATCTAAATGAATGAATAAATAATTATTGAATTAAAAAGGGATGACTTTTTTTCAAGGCCTTATTTTTCCTACTCACCTGGTTGCAATCACCAATCATCACATCTGCATCTCTTCAGTCCTTACCTTACCTAGGATGTTGTACTCCTGATTTTCGAGTATTACCTGTACATAGGAGTACATGTTGCTTCATAACTTGTCCTTTTTCAAACCATGCCATGGATTACAAAAAATTAATATGCAATATTTTTTTTTTTTTGTAAATTAATACCAGTGTCAACAGATGGGATCCCATGGGGACTCAAACAGTGATGCACGTTCAGCTGATGGATGTTGTAAGAGTTTTGCAAATAGTTATCTCATGAATAAGTTTGCCTCTCTACTCTAAGCTGGAAGCGGGGTGAGGTGGACCATCCTGTCCTTGGAGAAACCGGTTTCAGCTAGTTCAGAGAGACCCCTCTACTCCTGAAGTGATATTACTCTCTGTGTGGTTCTTTATATCTACAGGTTAAAATACCCAACAGATGTCCTTACTTTTTCTAAACTCTTTCACAGAAGGCTGTCACAGGCTAATAAAAAAGAGACTCCTGTTGCAGCAGCATCACAGGTGTTCATGTATTCACACAGCTCACAGAGTCAAAGAGATTTTTACATCTATGCTTTTATTGTTGGACAATAATTTTTTTTAAACAAATGAAAAAATGATAAATGGAGAAAAATTATCATAAGAAGTCATTTGGAAAGTGTACTTCCAACTAAATAACTGATTATTTCCTTGATAGATGTTCTGATAGCTTGAGTGCCATTTATCGGTCATCAGATCTCGACTTTCTTTGTGTGTGCGTGTTTTTGTAGTTTTTCTGTTTTGTTTTTACATCAGCATTTGTGGAGAACTGGGATATGAGCCAAGGAAGAATCTCTCAAGGCCGTGTGCAAATCAGTTTTACTTCTTTAAAAACGGAGGACACTCTTCCCCTCAACAAATGAGCCTGTTTGACTGGAGAAGAAACCTGTAAAAATGCTTTTATCTCAGTTTCCCTTCATCTCTCCTTCGAGTCTAACTTCTTTTGGTTAACACTCAAATTAAAACAGGGAGCACACAAGTAGAGACATTAAACATTTTGAAAGATAAAATCAGAACACGGCAGAGTACCTAGGTACAACTTTCATTTCCTCTTCTTGCCAGACAGCCAGCTGTACTCATTTAGACTTTTATTTGTGCTGGTGAGATTTGTTCACTTGAAATTGGGTTTCAAATCAGACTGTACAAGATTGTGAGCTCGCATAATAATGTTCGCAACTAATGCATGAGATTTGCCGGTTTGTCCAAGAAGCCTGGCTGCAACATTCAAATTACAATTCAGTTACCTCAAAATGACTACACAAGTCATTTCACTCAAAAAAGATGAGGTTGCATGAACTAAAGTCATCTGGTAAAAGTGTGCTTCCACAGATCAAAGACACCAGAGCTTAAAAACTGACTGGGACATCTGGCTCTGCTGATACCAACATGCCCCTGACAGCTGCTTTGCTACTATCATTATGTAATTCAGCACCTTGCTTTTGTGAGGCTCTAAGAAAAGTTTCAATACATTATTTCCATGCATTATATTCATTCGTAACCTGGTTTGGTTTTTTGGGACAAAAAAGGAACTTGGACATTAATTCAAAATATTAAAGGGCAAAACGTTAACATAAATCTACACTTGAATCTTTCATATAAAACAAATTATGATTCACATAAAGATAACCAGTAAATATAGAATGCTGCTTTTTAAAAATTTTGTCAAAGTAAAAGAAAAGTGATCCAAACCAACCTCTCCTTGTATGAACTGTAAGAATTTAGAGTAATCAGTGTTTCCCATCACTGTGGAGAAATTTGGGCCATTCCTCTTCAAAGAATTGCTTTAGTTTCGCTACAGTGAATGGTTTTCTAGAAAGGCTTTAATTATATCACAACATCTCAATGCTCTTTAAATTTAGACTTTAAATAGGCCACTTCAAAGCTTTAATTTTGGCCCTTTTTTGAGTAATTGAGAGCCAAACTTGGTGGTGTGTGTCAAACTATTGTCCTGCTGTTTAACCCTGGAGTGTTCAAGCTTAAGGTGCCAATGACCACTGATGACCAGACATAGGATTTTCTGCTTGAGAATTTGTGGTGCAAAGATTTAAACCTCTTCTTCAGGTTATGAAGATGTAACGGAGGCTCATCTTTCAAAAAGAACCACATTTGCCTTGTCTGTACACAAAATATTTTCACAGAAGTCTAGGAGTTCATTCATCAGTATTATGTTTCCATAATATCATGCTGTTTTTTACTTTTTAATAAATTAAATAATTATTTGAGTCCAACATAGTTATATTTGATCATCTGAATGGTTTGTGCTGAAGCACGTACAGTACGTGTAAAAAAAAAATAAAAAATGTTTGAGGCCTAAATCTTAAAGAAAGCTTTAATCAAACTTTAGTTATTTTAAAGTAGTTAAAAAGAAAATTACAACATTTGTAGTAGAACAACCCGTGGGCAATTTTCTTTTTGCTTATGACAAACCTTTTTCTTTTTATCCAAGGCCTTCTGAGTTGGAGCACCTACTTGCCCAGTCACATTTAGACTAGATCATTTGAATAATTGATTAAGCTGAGCTATGTTGATGCAGTGCTAATGTCAGTCCAAATGCAACATCAGAATTCTGCTCAGCAAATGCACTGGCCTTTTCATTATGGCTGTCTCCCTAATTCCAGATACTTTCATGATGTCTCGCTGAGTACTTTAACGCATCAAAATTAATGCCATCATCATGCATAATTGCACATAAAGGCAGCAGCCCAAGATACCAGAAACATCGTGGTAATTACTGTTCTAATAATGATGTTGTAAGATGTTTATGAAGCTGCCGCAGGCCGGTAGTTTCATCTGGTTGGAAAGTGTTATGTTATGCAGTCAGTCGCATGGCTGAAACTGCCATCTGGATGCCACGCTTGGTCGATAAACCATTCCTGTAAAGCATCCTGGTTTCTCTGTTAGTTTCTGTGGATATCCCTGTGAATCAGTGGTTTAATACAGAGGTCCTCAAATCCAGGCCACAGAGCTTTCTTTTTATTCTAACTTTCTCTGGTGCCTGCAGCAAAAAAGACAGTTCTATTAGTGCCATTGATAAATAATGTCTACTATAGGGTGATTTCATGCATGTAACTCCCAACATAAGATCAGTGCTCCAAAATGCTGAAGCTGCTAAGATCCTTCAGGAATTCATTCAGTCTTGATACTGTCTGATTTCACAGTTGTTGCTTGATGAATCTGTTTTTCTTGCTCTTGCATGTCATTTTCAGAATAATAAATATTTAGCCAAAGCCCTAAAATATCAGTAAAGAGCTCAATTGCAGTTTTGAAGATGACTGACCCACCTCAACCACCTCAAAGGTGATACAAGCTGGACCAAGCCAGGTATTGCAGGCAAGCAATTCGATTTACAGCTTATTACATTTGTTGATTGACTCGTAGAATCTCAGATGAAACCGCAATAGTTAATGCAAATAAATTTTTTTTTAAAAAAAGCCAAAACTGGAGGTCTTAACATTTTTTATCAATTGTGGCTGAAGAGTGCATACAGCATCAGCTGGACTGGGCACCAGTTAACCAACAAATATACATCAAGGGATTTTAGAAAAATTGACTGCCTAAGGGTACACAAGAAAAATGACATAATCAGAGCATCGACCACAGCTCATGCATGCTCATGGTCCATTTTCATGCCCTCATAGTGAGAAATAGACTGACTATGAGGGCTATGAGTAGAGATGCACCCAATTTGGCTGAAAATGAACCAGATGTTAACTGGTTAGAGTGAGACTTGACAATGGAAATGGTCATAAGATCTGATGACAGCCAAAATGATTATTCTGTCAGATATTTTGTCATAATTCAAACCCAGCTTTGGTTTTCTTAGTCCTTTACTATCGAAAGTTTACACTTGCTGGCTAAATGCATGGTTTTGGGATCTAAAAAATTAGACCATGGAAAAACTTTTCAATCTTTGTGACATTTATTACATATAATTAAACCAAACAAAAATTTGGATCAATAAGACTGGTTGCTTAAGAGTGGAGATGCTCAAATTAACACAGTGTGAATCCACATTTTGATTCAACAACAGTAACACTTGGTACTTATCACAATACCACATGCTGTCGGACCACTCTCCCTTGGAAAAACGCTAGAAATCTAATTGTGAGGACATTTAGTCGATAGCCCACTTCAGGTAACCGTTCTTTTGACTGAATCCTCTCTGCATTTCTACTGGGACCCAAATGGCAGCAAGGCAGATGCAGGATGGAGATTGAATTTAATTATGAACTGAACAAACTAACAGAGAACAAAGGAACCAGGATGGCAGCAAAAGTTTAATGGAAAAATCCAGCAGTGAGTGAATGAAACTTAAATGATGTTGTGATGCGATTGCAGCACGCAAACCAGTTGATAACAATCAATGAATGCAAAGGAAATTGGGAAGAATCTAAGGAAGATCCTAAGGGAATGTAGAATAATGGGCAAGTGAGAAACTGGATGGAAACACAGAAGACCTAAAGAGAAACAAAAGTAAACACAAATAGCTGTGGCAGAATCAAGGACAATAAGGGAGAGAAACTAACTCAAGAAGGAGCCAAATTCTAAAGGAGCCAAATTCTAAAGGAACTAATATAGAGAAACTTCTAACACTGAAATTACCTAAACACAAATGAGAACCAAAACACTTAGATAAGCGGCATATTGCAGCATTTTATTACTATTTTTACATTTAACTACAACAGAAAAGTTAATTTCATTTAATTTTCCAAGATTCCACAAGGAGAGGAAAAAGTTTTTTTTATAATTTAGTTGCTACCTTTGGCCAAAATATTTAGGTGCTTATTTATTGCAATGTTTGCTTGTTATTCTCATGTTCCACAGCCCTCTGCACCTCTGGTGAAGATGTGCGAAATAAGTAACAGTGGCTGTGCTTTTGTAGGTCAACAAATGTTTACAGACATCCTTGATTAAACACTATCTTCTCATCTGTTTCCCATTTTAAAGAGCTTCTTAAAGAATCTGCCGCATCATATTTAAAGGGATGTATGATGTGACCCTCATAAGAAGTAGAATAAAAATGGCTTCATTGTTGTTGGAAACTACAATCACAATGGCACCAGTTATTGACAACATCAGTTATATTTCAATATGGGATTTGAGTAATATAGTAAATTAGGTGGTGGACTTATTTTTCAGTGAGAAAATATCTTACAGTAGCAAAAGATGAATTTATTTTAAAACCTTTGCTAGAGCTAATGAGAATCATTTTTGCTTAAAACCCTCAAAGAAGTATAACACAAAAAATATACTATAAAAAAAATTGCCAACACAAGCACATTTGCAGGTGACTTGAGCACTGACACAATTGTGTATACCCTCAAGATTCCAGACCTTACAGATTGCTTGATGAAGATCTAACTGCAGGATGGATTCCTTGGAGGCTGAAAAGTTCTGGCAGGGCCACCATGACAGGAACAATCTAACTGGAGGGCATGAGTTTTTGAATGATTATGCGACTGTTCTCCATCTCCCTTAGCTGGATACTCAAGAGACATGATCTCTGAGGACAGGAGAACTTTAGACCAGTGTAATTGTTTGTGACAAGCAAGTTCACTTTGGTGCTTGCCCTACAAACTTGACTGTCAGACATTTTTGTAAAACGAGCAAGTTGTTTTTAGAAACATAAAACAACATGAAGGGCTTTCTACAGTTTTAGTGTGGGACATAACCAGCTTGCTTCAGGCAAGGACTGTGTGAAGTCTATGCTCTAATCTAAAGACCTATTAATAGCATTACACAGACTCTATTCTTTAGTCTTTTCTACCATTTTTTTCTGTTCATTCACCAGACATCCTTTTGCCAACAATAACAAGTGTTGAAGATAGACTTTTAGCAGACTTCATGCTGTAACATACAATGCTGAAAAAGGTCAAATTAATTCATGGTAAAAGTGTGAATATGAGTCTGTTTTGCTCAAACGCAGCAGTGATCACAAGTGGAACTGAAGTGCTGTGGAGGCTTGGAACTGCACCCCTTCAAACAAGTGTGAGCAAGAGAAAGCTCCAAAGTCTCCCAGAATAATGCAGTGACTCAGAAATATCACCTTGCTTCCGTGGACCAAAGTGAATATCAGATACAAAGCACCCAGCAATGCTTCACCCACTCAGCTTTTATTTATATTGCACTTGGCAGAATCCCAGCTGCAAAGTTTTATTCAAGTCACATACTAAAAGTCAATATACCGCTTTAAAAGATGAATCCTATTGGTTTTTCTTCAATTAGAATATTCTAATGTTTTAACTTCATATTCAGAAACCACGACTTGATACTTTGCTGATCCACCTTTTCCTGGAATTACACCCTCAAGTGTTTTGAGAATATCTGCGCCAGTCGTGGACATCTAGACACTAAAATCTGTGCCCATTCTTCTTTGCAGACTAAGCTCAGTCAGACTAGATGAAGAGCATCTGTTGACATCAGTTTTCCTCTAGTGCATGACTATACTTTAATCCAAAGTATGGAGTCGTTGCTATGTTTAGATTTGTAGTATTGATGGTAGGCAAACCTCTGCCACTTAAATGATTTCTGTCAGTGCTCTCCCTGTATTTATTTCAATCTATCTCCTGATCAAGTTTGATCAACTTTCCAGTTTATGCTGAAAAGAATCCACACAGCAACCTTCAGCCACCAGTATGTTTGCATAGCTTATGAAACATTGCAAACATGAAGAGTTGTGTCAAGGCCTTGACAATTGTCTTATCAAGATTCTCCTACTTGAGCTGTTGGTCTTTGCAGCTCCTAAAGTGTCGTCATGGACTTTCAAGCTGGTAATGGCTCTCTTCAGACAAGGTAGGACATCTCCTGATAGGTCTCCTCCACTTGTGCCGTACTCTTCCTATCTTTGGATGATGGATTTTAACATCTCTGAGAGTGTCTCAGGATAGCATCTACACAGTATTTTGTTCACCATTTCTGCTTTTGTTACCCTCAGGGATTTCTACTCTCTAAACAAAACAAAAAATACACACAGCAGTCAATCAACAGGTCACTGGAGCTCTGTGGAAGCTATGGTAATGAAATCTTCATGAGACACAACATCTCTGCAAAAGGTCAAGAGCACTTTTGTATTGCTGCTCTCCTGCTTGGACAGCATAACCTTCAGTGACAAAGATAAAGGTTACATTAACCTCTTCAATTCAACTGATGATCTGACAAGCGGCAAGCAGTGTGTTTATAGAATCCCATTAAGAACCTAAACTTAGATTTCAAAATAATTTAGTGCCATTACACTGCACGTCTACGGTGCTGATTCACTTTGGCTCTTCATTCATTCTAGAGATCTGTGTCGCTGTAGCTGCAGCATATCCACTTCAGAAAAACATTTATAAAACATTTTTTTATTACTTTTGGTAAGCTTGTGCTATTGTTAATCAATGACTTGACTAGTGAGAAAGCATGATTGGAAAGCACACAGCAGGAAGTTTATTGTGCATTTTCTAATATCTTGTTGCATGAAAACACATGGCTTTTAATAATGAGCAAAAAAGTTTCAAGTTTGTTTGAATCACCTAACAAGTCTTCTTTTATTAATATTCCCACTATGAGACGGCAGTGCTTTGTTCTTTAAAGGTTGCTAATGAGGACTTTAATCTTACTGATGTGAACAATATTTTGGGAGGGTTAAAAATTGTCAGAACTGCTGCCAGTCAAAAAAGTACTCTAAGGCGAATCCTTTTTTTTTTTTATAAAGGTTATCAAGTTCTTTGATGATTCATCTCAATCGTGGGAATTTCTGCTCAGACATTATTTATATCTTAATCAGTTATCCCCCCTTTTATTTCACTGATTATATACTTTAATATACAATCCCTCTCATATATTCTGAGAAATTACCTTTAAAAAGAAGGCATTTCAAGCTACATTATAAAAATTACATATTCAGTGTTATAGGTTTACTCTATTCTATATAAGGTTTGCATAAACTGTCTGTACTAAACTTCCATTAAATTTCTCCTTGTGCTCTGTCTTCCCCCCTCCAGTCCAAAGGCATGAGCACTGGGTTAATTGGTGATTATAAATTTCCAGTGGATGTGAGCATTTATGGTTGGCTGTGTCTGCGTTAGCCATTGCCTTTTACAGAGCTCTGGTGGGCTTTAGAATCCTTCAGGTTTCCAGCTGGAGTCATTGAGAATCATAGTTATTTACTCTAATAAACTCAGATTTATATACTTCTTCTGGGAAGGATTTTTTCCCCCTTCAAGTGTATATGTAAATGCCAATTAGTGGCAATATAGTTTTCCATGCATTCAGGTCCATTTAGCAACTCCAAATCCATATTGTTAATTTTGGTAGAATACCGGATAAGGTACCAGGCAAACATTGAAAACATATACATAAATGTTAAAGCAGAAAACAAATAGCATATATCATGGATAAAGAATAAAGCTAACAAATATGTAATAAACAATAAATCACTAACATTTGCAGAACAGGCAACTAAAATGAATTATAAAGCAATTAGATAACTAGCATAATGCCCCCAGAAAGTATTCACACCCTATTTCCTTTTCCAAATGTTGTTTAGTTGCATTAGATAATTATTCATGAAGCTGATTCACACATAATACAGACAGAATGTTGCATAATGACAAAAGTAAAAACACATTTTCAGATGTTTATTCAAAATTATTAGTTTTACTGTCGGATGTTATTTTATCTATAGCCTGTTGATGCATTGTATTTATTACTTGGTACATTTAGGAATTTTCCTGCTATGGGACCAATATTTGTTTCTTATTATCTTACATGTTTGGATTATTTTATTATCGTTTATACAGCTAATCATAGTTACCAAAGTAGTCCCACCCTCAGCTATGACACTCAGATGTATCTGATGTCCAGTAAAGTGGTGGAGCAGAGAATACTCTCATACAATCATGTTCAATGAGCACCAGATTCTGCAGAGGTGCTCTACTGAGAGACTAAAGAACTTGTTTGTGCCTCATGCCACTAGTTTATTATAAGGATAGCTTCATATTGAATGATGACAATTCATCTTTCAAGACAGCTGTGACTTGAAGCACATAGACCAGAATATGTAGGCTTGACTACAGTTTGCAGTCTGAACTTCAATGAAGGGCCCAGCCGGTTCTCATGCTTAAATCCAATTGAACATCTTTGGAAGGACTTATGAATTTCTAACAAGGCTGTCCAACCAATCCGGTTGAGCCTCAGTGTATCTGCAAAGTAACAACAGTGGAAGTTTACAAAAGAAATCCGCACTGCGTTTTTAGAGACAGACTTAAAAAGATTTGAAACTGTCGTTGCAGTCAATGTTATGGTCCTAGGTTATTTGGGTTGCATTGTTTTTTATGACCACCTTGTTTGTTCATATTTATGTCTTGCCATATTCAATCCTGTCCTCTGTATTCATTATAGTTCAAAAGTTATTGCCGTGTATACACCCATTCATTGTTTTATCTAATTTCTCAGTTTACTCTTGTTCTTTGTGGTTTTGTATTTTGTTCTCTTAATTTAGTGTTGCCTGACTGACTATTAATTTATTACTAACGGTGTTAATCTATTCCAAACACATCACTGTGCAAATTAAACCACAGCAAAAGAGTAATGTGCATAGAAACAATCATTGCAACTTCATGGGCAAGATTTTAAAGAAATAACCTTTGTATTTCATTCCACAACTAAAGGATAAGTAATGCAAAGCTATTGTAAATAACAAATCCCAGATCAATATTGAATGAGTAACAGGTAAATTATATTTAGTAAGTAAAGCTATCTCAAGATAAGCAGACTTTGTTGAAAAAAAAAATATTGCATCTTATCTGTGTTATCACTCTGTAGTCAACAGCAGTGCAAATATAAAGAATAATGAATTCCTGCTTTTAAATGTCAAACATTAAATTGAAGCATTGATATGTCCACCCCTGGCCAACTGCTTAAACACAATGTGATTAATAATTCTAAAGGAATCCTCGCTTTGTGCATCAAAATCTTTCCTCCTGCTGCAAAATTGACATGGTCATTCACAGAGAACATTACATTTAGTCATCTTGGATTAACTTGAGTTGTATTTCATTCCACTGCTGACCCAGTTTTCATTCCATGTGAAGAATTTGAGATTCTCAAGGTGCTCAAAGTAGGCAGGAAATCTGAAGACGTTTGCGTGGAATGTGTGCAAAATTACATTACATTGGTCCAGTCAAACATTGGCTCTCGTGAAAGTATGACAATGAGTCAGTAAACTAATGGTAGGAAATCTGAGACACACAAATTAAATTTCATCATGACTTGTAAAAAAATCAGATCGAAAATGATTTACTTAACCAACAATGTTTTTTTCTTACAGTGGGTCTTCATTAGTAGCAATGTGGAATCATACTTTAAAGTATTTCTCAGATTAAGGATATATATATATATATATATATATATATATATATATATATAGTATATACCAGCAAGTGAAGCATGAACCTAAATTCAATAAATAATAATTCTATAAAACATCTGAATATAATTATGAATATCATTACAGATTTTAAAAAAACAGCATTCCCTATGTTGCATTATGTTTTTGCTTAAACAGCTTTTCCCTAAACAAATACTGAGAAGCCCTTTAAGTTTGATACTGTCATTGTTTGGTGATGATTGGACCCAAATACAAACAGGCTGAAGTGAGATGGTGAGAGATTTAATAAAATAAAGAACTTACAAAACAACAAGGAAAGGGAACAAACAGGGACTAGATACAAGAAGGTAATGAAATAATCTAGCAGTGAGTGAGAGGAGCTTTTAAACAGAGAATCTTAATTAGTAGTAGTCTCAGTTCTTCACTGCTTTTATTATTTTCTTTTTTTTTTTTTTTTTATTTCACCTTCCCTCACCCTGCCAGTATGCTTCCCTTCACAGCTGTTTCCTATCACTTGATTTTCCTCTGCCCGCATTCTGCCTCAGGTGTTTGCCATTTGCTTCTAATTAGCTCTCCAGGTTGCTTTGTCATTTCCACCTCTGCCTCAGTATGTAAGCTCATCAGTACTCGTTGTTCACGATCCTTTTTTTTATCATGCCTGCTCAACATGTGTTCCATAACCTGCTCTCCCTACAACTCCTCCTGTAAGTTTTCTTTTTTATTATTAAATATCTTCAGTTAACCTTTGTCTCTCTGCATTTTGGTTCGTTTCACAACATATGCAATATGACATTGAAAACACTCGTCTGTCTGTAATTAACATTTCACTTAGTGAAGTAAGCTACTGAAATAAATGACTTTTCCAGTATCACTTCATTGGTAAGAATAAAATTAGAAGCACAAAAGCTATATGAAGCAAGGGAACTGCACAACAGAATATAGCTGCAGGCAAAATAGAAAGCAAAGCAAAGTAAAGTTGATTTATTTTACTTCTTTTGGGGAGTTCACTTTCATCTGACATTGAACATATTGGATCAAGAAATGTTGGGCATCTTTCCTTTATACCTTACAGTTAAGGTGAGGCTGTAAAAGAAAAGGGAAAAGACATAGGCAAAGAGTGAGCTATATATATATATATATATATTTATATATATATATATATATGCTAACCCTGCTGAGCACCAATAGATGCTAAAGCTAAAAGTTGCTCTAAATATTATCTCATTAATTGTGTCTTCCTTTTGAATTAATTGTAAAATTATAACTAGAAAATTTCTAAAGAAATTTAAATGGGACCTGCCAAAGTGTGCCCATTGGTTGGAACCCAGTGCTCTGATGCTAAAAATTAGCATCAATGCTAAAGTAAGCTATAATGTACAGCATGTGAAGAGTCACAAGCATGTTGAGTGGCATGGACTTGCTCCATTCAGTATGTTAAAATAAGTGTATAAGCTAAAATTATCCAAAATGCTCATGTTAGCCTAAATGTTGCCAATATTGTTTTACATTGACTTCCTCCACTAAGTATGCTAAACATGGCTAATAAATAATAATAATAATAATAAAAAAGCTTATTTTAAGGAAAAGGCTAATGTTTGTATTAATGTTAATGCGCTGCCTTCTGATTTTTTACTTTTGAAAAAGTAAAAATCAGATGTTTACTTTGTGGCACTTTCTTACTAGAAAACACACTTATCTCTTAGCAACAGATTAACAACAAATGTTCAAAAAAACGTAAGATTTCCTTTGCTCTTTTTAAATACTACTTATCTTACACTACTTACTACCTAATGAGAATTGTGCATTTGGGGAATTTGGCAGAAAAGTAAGTAAAAATATGATTAATAACAAGTAATATTATTGTTTATAAGACATAAGCTCTTTTGAAATACTGCTGCTTAGATGCAATAAATTTACAGTTGGTAAATTTTGCTGAAGTAAAAATCAGATGTTTACTTTGTGGCACTTGGTTACCAGAAAACATGCTCATCTCTTAGCAACAGATTAACAACAAATATTGTTATTGTTCAAAAAACATAAAATGTCTTCTCCTCTTTTGAAATACTACTTGTCTTAAACTACTTGCTACTTAACAAGAAATGTGCATTTGGTGAATTTTGTAGAAAAGTGAAAATGTTTTTAATTTTTTTAATTTTTTGTCATTGGTGATGAATACATTATAAAACAGTCATTCAACACAAAAATAAAAATCAGGTTTATTCTTCCTGGCAGTTCGTTACCAGAAAAAAACCCACACTCATCTCTTAACACCAAATTAATAACAATATTATTGTTTAGAAAATATAAGCTCTTTTGAAATACTGCTTATCTGCTTAGAAACAAGAAATTTACAATTGGTAAATTTTGCAAAAGTATAAGTCTGATATCTACTTCGTGGTACGTCATTAAGAGAAAAACACGCTCATCTCTTAGCAACACTAACAACAAACAATAATAGCCTTAGCGCATTAACCTGAGAAGAATATTGAGGCTTTTATTTTGAAATTTTCAGACAGCTTAATTTTAAGGCAGTTGGACATTTTTGCTCGTTTTTTTGTTTATTTCGTTCCCATTTTTACTCGAAACCCCAATAAAAGGAATAGCCTTTGTTTTTAATTTTATTTGAAGATACCTATAATCCGCAATGTGTTGCATTATTTTTATTATTTACCAATGATGGAAACAGAAAGCTCTGTTATGCCATCATGTTGCAGGGAAAATATTTGTTCTCCTTTTCAACATGCTAACGTGTTTTTCTCAGAGGTGGGTAGAGTACCTAAAAGTTCTACTAAAGTAGGGATTGCACTAGTTGTACATATTTTTACAGAGGTAAAAAGTAACAGTCCAACAAATTACTCAAAACTCTTTCATAAAAGGCAATTCAATGTGTACCTGATCAGATCATCTGATCTGGTATTTAAAAGCACACAAAAACAATTTAACATAAATATATAGTCTGTCATGGAAATATACTGTATGTTAGAACAGGCTAAAGTACTTTCAATGCCAAATGGTACAATGTTGGCATTAGAATAACAAAGCTTGCAGAGAAACAAGAGGTCATACTTCAGCTTAAAGTAGGTAGCTGTGTCTGTATCTCCACCATTTGGTGCTTTTGCTTCAGTTGGTGAGGATACTATTGGCAGAACTAGAACTTTCACTCGAGCAGTGATACTTTATAAAAGTACTAAAGAAAAAGTGAAAAGTACTGTGCAGTAAACTACTTCAAAAGGTATTTTTTTCCATAAAGTTAAGTAAATGTAACTAGTTACTTATTTACTTAGTATTTGTTACTACCCACTTATGATTTCAAATGAAAAGTCACAATTCGCTGGCTTTGTTTTGTCCAGGTCAGAAGTTCACAAATGAACTTACCGCAAAACCGGTGGTCTGTGAGTTTCTATGCAAAATGGAGCTCGCTTAATCAAACTGGACAATCAAATTTGCTTGTAATTATGTTTATTTAGGTATGAAAAGCCCTTTAGTAAAGGAAGTTGCATTTTGGAGGAGCTTTTATTTGACGTGCCACTGTGTCGGGTGCAATAATTACTGAATAGGGATAGTAGTTACCCCCTACTGCAGAATATCTTTAAAATACAACCTTAAAAGTTGGTAGTTGTTTTGGGACCTTCTCAAAGACAAGTGTAGCGGTTAAATTGAGTATGTTGTGGAAACCGCCAGGTGCCCTCCTCCAGCCGGCCATCCAGCGGCTCGTCTGGGCAGTGCAGCTCAGAGCGCAGCAGCATCCCACGGCTCCGCTCCGCTCGCCTCTTCCTCTCGCTTTTCTTCCTCCATCAGTCTCCACGTCTGTTTGAATGTGTGCAGCTCAGGACGTGACAGCATTCTGGCTGCTGCGTTTCCACAGGAAAAAATAGAGACAAACTAAGAAAAAAAAAAAAAAGAAAGAAAGAAAAAAAGCTCAGCTCTCTGTGTTTTTCGACCGTCTTTTTGCTGCTCTTACTGTCTTTTGCCGACAGTGATAAAGAGAGCAGGTACTCCTATTAGTCTATTTTGCCAATTTCTCACGAGTCGCGTGTTTTTTTTTGTTTTTTTCCCTTTCATCACAGATGTTATGTCAACACTTTTTGGGTGGTGTGGGGAAAGAGGAGGGGATGGGTTGGACTCTCGGTTCTAACGGAATTCTTGTGGGCTCTTTTGGTGTCTTATCTCTCTTTCAGTAAAAATCGGGGGTCCCTGTTTTTTTGGAATAAGAACATAAGCATTGCTGTTTTCTGACTTTGAGACAGAAGAGAGGAGAGACTCCTTAGGAATTTCCCAAGGAATTTATCCGGACGGCTCCGGTAAGTACATATTTTCACATACATACGCTCTGTAAAATAAAGCACGCAAAAATGAGTACAATAATAAAACAATGCGCATTTGTTTTGCGTTCTGTTTTAATTACAGTCACCGGAGCTTTATGTCCTCCTGCCTGGGTGCATAGTAAGTAACAGCTACTTTTTCCTCTAAATGGTTCTCAGTTAATGAGAGGAGCAGTTGTGCATTTGTTTGGATGTAGATTTTATTTAACAATGCTGCATTCCGGATGGTGTCGAGACATTTTCAGCAGCATGGTCAAGTAATTAGTGCAAGCACTGTTTGCGCTGTTTTTTTTTTTTTGTTTGTTTTTTTGTTTTTTTTTCTCTCCCTCAAACATGCAGAGAAGACGTAGAAATGACTGGAATTGCTGTTGTTGGGAAAGTTTAATTTTCACGGGTGGTTGTTGCTGTGTGAGTGGTCTGAGAAAATAAGTTCTAACTCAGGTAAAGCAGACTGTGGGTGGGCTGTGACTCACCCAGTTTACTTATTTTTTATTTTTTTCCCCGCTCTTATCTGTCAGGCTTTGATGCCAGTTTTGACTGACAGCGGATCATGCGCAGTAGGTGTCACCACAAGCCCGCTTTTTTTCTTTCTTCTTTGTAGTTAGTCTATAATTAGACACTTAGCTGCTAATTTATTCAACCTGTTTTTTTCTTTAGATCTTTTAAAAGTGTTTATTGGTAATTGTTTTCTTACCTGCATAAGAGAAACAATGACGGTAGTTGAAGGCTAAGAGCTTCTCCTGGTGTGTCAAGCTCTATTCTTCAGGAGCTGGTGTCCTGCATGTTTTAAATTCTCCCATGGTTCAGAAAATCAGAATGAAATTGATGGTTAATTAACAGAATTCTGCAGAACTTGACACACTGAGGAGTGAATTCAACCATTCTTCTGGGTAGGTACTGTGGTAGGAATTCATCTAAAACATGCCAAGCTGGAGCTGTTGATGACTGGAGTTGGACACTCCTGAGCTAATCAGAGGTACAGCCTCTGTTTTAGCTGGTTTCCTCTTCCTCAATTTAAAACAACTGAAAAATGTTTGACACAGCTATACTGTTAAGAAAGCATTTTTGTTCTAAAATGCGTCTAAACATGTAAATGGCGCATGTAGGGTAGAGTTTGAATGCGTTTGATATAAAAGTAGAAGTTCTTGTAGACGTGAATAGGATTGGACATGTTTGCCCGCAGTCTAAATGTAGACTTGGTAGATAAAATCAATGAGCATAAAAATCCGAAAGCATCAATACAGCCAGACTTGAACTCTAGGTCTTTTTATTACCCGTACACTTTCCATATGCTCCATGTGTACGAGTCACAATTTTATTGTCATTCTCCTATTTCTTTTACTTAAAAACCCAAATGAAGCACTTGACTTTGTTTTTATTTTATTTATTTATATTTTAATCTGCCCGGGGAATATTCCATCTGCTTTCTTATGCGAAGTTGGTCAATTAAGGGGATCAGTTGCTGCCTTTCTATAAAACTGTACTGGTTCGAGTTGGAAATTATCATTTGTGATGAATGATGACATTTTGATGATGTTGAAACTTGGTCTCTAGTGATATGCAGAAATCAACAATGTTGATGCCCACCCTAAATAACTGCAATGTTTAATGAAGTCCAATATATCACTTAGTTTCAACAGTAAAGCAGAAATATGTCAGAATTTTGTCATAGTTACTTAATTTTTCAGTTAGCTCTGAAATGAACAAAAAGACCACTGATTTCTGCACATTGATATTAATGCAGTAATATCAACTAAAAAAATGACTGGTTCATACTTAATCAAATTCAACTGTTACTGAGTTTTTCTTCAGGACTTCAAGACACAGATTTTCACATGTTTGAATATCCTAAATCTCCATCGTTGGATTCCATTTAGACCAAGTAGTTTTGCTTTATCTAAACTTGGATAGATTTCCAATGGTGTTTACCGCTCTGTTGTGAAAGTGTCATTTGTCCAATAAAGCCATGTATTTCAGCTTTGAAAACTTTGAGTTTTAAATGGCTAATGTGACTAAAAAGGGGCTGTCCATCGGGCTACCATACCTTAGCTGCTTCTTAAGGATTGCTCTTGATTTCACCTCACACCATTTCCACTCTAAGTGTAGCCACTGGGAATCTTTATCCCATTGATGCCAATTGATAAAAACTCCACACATTCCAAGGATTGCATTGGAAGCATTGGCAGAAATGCCCAAATTTAATGGCTTATGCATGTGCTAAATTCAAATGAACAATCTGTAGTTAATTTGCATCTACTTGACAGTGTGCATATATATATTTTAATATAATATTTTTTAGTATGTATTTTACATAATTTTAAGTGAATTTAGACGACAAGAGGTTACAGTCTATCAGCCTATACTGCTGAGGAGTGATTCATATGTAGCCAATTACCAGTGATTTGCAGTCATGCTTTGCTTCTGAGAAAGCAAAAAAAAATCAAAAAAAAAAATCCTAAAAGTCGAGATAATGAACTGAAAAGTTTGTGTGCTTCAGTGTTTTTGTGGCAAGCTGAGCTGAAGAGCAGCAATTGCAAATGAGGTCCAAGGGCAGCACACTCACAGCCAGACAGATGCGTCTTCTCTGGCCAGTGTGGAGTGACAGAGGGCTAAGTGAGCATGACCATCGAGGAGAGGTAATGGCATTACAGTCTGCCAGTCAGGAGGCGTGCGAGAGATGGGCTACTGTTGCATTTATAAAGGAATTAAATGACAACACAGGAAACAGATATGAGGACACATGCTTGGTTGATTTTAGATTTGAAAAATGTTGCTGTCTGTGGTCAGCAGTACAGATGTGTCTGTCTGTCATAAATATTAAAACACTTTGATTACGCATTATGAATGAACGGTTAATTTTTCAATGTAACCTTGCCAAATCGAACCACAGCAGATGGGTCTGCCAACAGTTTTCTCTTTTTGCACAATAAATAGTGGTTGGCAAAAATACTGGAAGACTGCAGTTTCTCAGGTCAGGCATCCTCGAGTTTAAGGGCACAATTAATTTGCTTTTGCTCAATGAACCTGCTTCATAGCTTTCTAGCTTTTTTCAGAGTGAACATCACTTTCTGAGAACATTCTGTCATTTTTTCATTTGTTCAAATCTCCAAATTAAGTGAATCCACTTTTAGTACCAGTAAGACCTTGAGCTGAAGCTGTGATGGGTTGTGCACACCCATCCACTGTGACTCCCAAGAACCACAGCCAGGAGAGAGAAAGATGCATCTTTGCTAATCAAGTTCTTTAATTAATTATCCCTTAACATACGGGTGCTCTGGGGTTGACAGAATGCAGAGTTAACTGTGCTTTACAAATGTAATTCATGTGACATAATCCAAGCAACTGCTGAATTAGAAATAGGACTGTCCCAACCCCTGATCAGTTTATTTTATTTTTTAGAAATGCACCAATAAAGCTTTTACTGCCCTGTTCTCATTTTCTTCAAATGATCTGATTGACTTTGATTTTAACCATTGCATTCCTTCCAGATTTCCAATTTGACCATTCTATCTCCTTAATAGAAAATAAGGAAATTACAAAGAAAAATCCTCATTAATCCACCAAAACTTATGTCCATGACCACATTCAATTAATAAACATTCTTTTGTAAATGACCTACCAATCACAGATCACAGTTCATCGATGATGGTGGGTAATTCCTAAAATTTTCAGGCTATTTTTTTTCTGTGCATAGTCAAATTTGACAGTTTGAAGTTAATGTATTTTATTTTTATGTTCTTGAGAAACATGTAAAAACTGCCCAGTCAAGTGCAAAAATTGAAAAAAGGTGAATGCACTTAATCTTCAAGAAAATTATTGGCTTGTCATCCCTTTGTTTGTGATGAAAAGAGCATCTTGATTGCGGTCCAGGGCTCAGAAAGCCGAGTCGCCCACTCCCATGGGCCGCTTTATAATGAGGATACGCTGTCAGATAATTAGATACACCTGGCGCAGGCGTTTTCAGGAAATTTTTGATTCATCCAAAAATAAAATGCCTGTGCCTGCCAACATGAAAGCGGGGGTGAAAAAATCTCCCGCTGTCATGTTGCCTCCCCGCTCACAGAGGCAATGTTTTATTTATTTATCCACATCTTGGCGCTCTTGGATAAGGCGAGGCTTCATTTTGTAATAGCTGGAGCATTTGGTGCCAAAGTTTCTCGTCTCTCTTGCAGAGCTCTCTCAGAAGGGCGCCGTTGTCCCTCTGTGGACACAGTCCTTAAAACTGAATGTTCTGGTGGTGCTAAATATACCAGCTCTTCCTGGCTGCACAACACAAGATTCAGCACACATTTCTCATCCGAAGACAGTTGTATGACAAAATAAATCCAGCTCCAAATAGATGTGGGTAAACAAGCATGTCAGACAGCGTCAGAGTGCTGCACACAGGTGTGTAAACAGGAAGAGGTCCATATCAGAGGTGGATTTTCATGTAATGATATGCTAGCTGTCCGTTCTTTCCTCATGTAACATATTAAATACTGACACACAATGCTGCTGGAAGGTCACAATTGAGCAGACATGCAGTGAGCTCTAAATGCCTTGCTGAATTCCATACAGCACACAAACACAAAAAGCCATTTCACAAGCTAATATACTCAAACACAAACTTTAATAAAAATTTTCTGCTTTTGGTGTTTACTAAAAGATCTTCAAAATTCCTTTTCTTATGCATTGTGCTTGATTAGACGAATTATTTGGTTATGTAATAAACACTCTTTAGGTTTGTTAAAGAACAGCAAGAAGCCATCATTGCCACTTGTACAGACTTAAGGCATATGACCGAGTGATAGCAAGTTATAAAATACTCATGGAGGCTAATCATGTTGGGGCTCTATGGGCCTTCCAATCTAAAACTTGGAAATCATCACCAAAGATTGGTGTTTTTCTATTTCATGCTTTTACAGTTTTGGTTGGTTTGCACTGAACATTTTCTTGCACTAGATGGGGCTATTATTATTATTATTATTTTTTTTTTTAAATGATAAACTAATAGTCAGTTAGGAAGAATGAACATGTAGATACCAAATAAGACGTTCAGTCAATTTGTGTTTGTAAAAAGTCAGTCTCATATTGCATACAGTTAAACACCAAATTATTTAATTGATTTGGCTGATTTAAATTACTTAAATCAGCCAAACCCATAGATGATTTAGGTTTAAAGTTATCTTTAAATCTGACCAATATGTCTCTTCTAACTGGAGGTATCAAAATTTTGGAGCAGCCCATCATCAAAATAGGAGTGGAAACATAAACAGGACCTGTTAGCAGCCATATGAATGGTTTGATTGCTGTAATGCTAATACAGAATTTTCTTTGGTTACTGAGAAGGGGCCCATTTTTTAATTTAATTTTTTATAAAACAGAGTTGTTTGTTTTTATTTTTAGCAAACTTATACTCCCTTTACATTGTATGTCTTTTGAGATACACCTGTCTCATTAGCCATCAGAAACAAACGTTTTGGTTAAATATGAATGATTTTACATTTAATTCTGCCGGAGGGGAGTTTGGGCTTAAATGGAAGAAACTGATCAACCAGTTATCAACCAGTTATTTACTATCTTTAGGAATAGAGTATAATCAAAACTGGAGACTATACCTGGATAAAAAAAAAAATGTAGGTGCCATCAAAACACCATTAATATTGTGTGCTGCCAACGTTAATGGTGTAGTTCTTTTTTTTTTTAAGTTCTGTGAAGTTATTAATAGACTTAGATATAGTAGAAGGACATTGTTTAATCTTTGGATGACTTAAAGTTAATCTGTGATCATATTCTTGAACCTCAGACAGCCAGTTTTGGTGTCCAAACCCACAGAGTATTAGCAAATAAAAATTAGCTGCATTCAATTTCTCCAAAAGTAAATGGCAGTTTCAAACAGGAATTGAATGCAATCCCTCTTATAATTCCCCTGCCAGCCTATGCATCTAAATTGATTTATACTGATGTTTGAAATAGCTTTTGTTTCTGCCGTCAGATATTGTCGCAGTCACCGTGTTAGAGCACAGATGTTAAGAAACCCTATTTGTTTCGACTAAAAGCAAATTCCTCAAAATGTGTGATATAGTTGTATTTGCGAAGGTTATTCGTTACCTAATTTTAAGCAATCTGAGTTGAACAAAGATCAGAGAAAATGTATATTGCGTCTGGTGCAGATTTTAGTTCTGACGAGAAAAACACTAGGTTCTTTCTTTATCAACCATTTTAAATATACTACTCCATTTTGACAGTGTTTTATTGCACATACCCGACAGCATATATCTTTAACCCCTTTCAATCACTCGATGAATAACTTCTTGATGTGAAACTGTGATTAAGTTTGGCTATAATCTCATGCATTTGTGGCAATTCAGTAGACTCAGTTGTGCACAGGTCTCACACAGGTCTCAACCATAATTATTAGTTGTGTGATTTAAACTCCTCCTAGTTTTTAGTAGTGCACTGTATTCTGGTATGTTTTTGAAAGGATATAATTCCAACCTACATATTCATGTCTGTGATCTTTAGGTATTATAAATAATGAGTTCTATAAAGAAGATTGCAATATCATCTGACTTGTATTCCAGTCTTCTTTCAAAGACCATCAGATGTGCAAACTGAAATTATATGCATTAATTAAAAGGAAAAGAAATAGCTTGCTGTCTAATGGTATTTATGTTTTTTATACCTGATTCTGATTTTCAACTTTAGCCTGATTTTTGAGAATGAATTAGGATTTCAAACTTGGCTCTCTTTGTCAACACACTTTCCTGTTTTCCTTACCTCTCTTTGTGTGTTTCTACATGAGGATTAAAATGAGTGTGATTCTATTTTAATAATCATTATAGGTAAAATAACTAATATTATTGTCGTATGTCATATTTTATCAATAATACTAGACGAAGAAAATCATATACCATCATTTCTGTTTTAAAGATTGTTCAAGGACATACATTGTAGCATTTTTGTTTTAAGATTTTCATTACCATTTAAACCCTAAAAACACCAGGCCCACAGCAGACATTGGGTTTGGATGTTAATTTGGATCAGACAGCTCTGTCAGTGATAGGTGCTTGCTAAAAACATGATGTAGTTTCAATAGAGTAAATATCAGTTTAACCTTACAACATTTTAGTAAGCTACAAGTGCAGTACCAGGGTTTGGTATTTTATCTCCAGCCATGGAAATGCTTTGGCAATCCTGTACTGTCTAGCACTTCGCGAGAGTTCCAAAGGTTCTGGTATGTTGTGTATTGACAGCCAAGTCCATTGGGATTTGGAGGCAAAGAAGAAAACAGAGGAATAATGCAGGCAAGCTGGAGCCAGGGTACTCTGCACAGTTCGATGATGCTGCCTCTAACCGACAAGAACAAGAGAAATCAATTAGACCTACTTCGGTTGCTATCCAAGGGACTTCCACCATTGGAAAGAATAGAGAGAATCAAAGTGTTTGGCAAAAACAAAGGAGCAGAGGACAAAAGTAAACTCAAGTAACAGTTTTTTTTTTCTTTGTCAGACTAGCTGTTGACCTCAAAACAACTTTAAATTTCTCAGCTTTCACTTCTTGGAATTTTCACACATTTTTTTTTTAAACCTGATCTGATGCAAGTCTTTTCTCTCACAGTTTCTTCGGTTCAGTTTATGAAACAAGGTGGGGAGGTGAAGCCGTTCCCTGTATTTGATAGAAGTTTCAAAGGAAATTCTTTAATCTCAGTTCCATTAGCCCTCATGTATCATTTGGTTTATGTACCTGATTTATTTTAAACCACTTGGAGGTCACTGTCAATAACATTTTCATTCCATAACATACAGTGCTGCTTTGCCGAATAAAAATGTAACATCTAACTATAGCTGTATAGCTTTAAAACTCATATTTAAACAGGATTTAGATTTACTGAAGTCTTTATTTGGTTTTATAGGAAAGAAAAGTCCTTCAAGTCTAAAGGAAGAAATTTAAATCCAAAATTGGAAAAAGTCCAACTATGGGATGAGTGAGACTTGAATCCACAGGATATAATTTATTAATCATGTTTTAAAGCCGGCTAAACTACAGTCTGAATGTAATGGGCAAATGTGGGGTGTCTTAGTAAATACTGAAATAACTGGTGTCTACTTCTAAATGTGACCACATTTCAGTGTAGCATTGGAAGCTTATTTTCCAAAAGAGATGGAGGTAATCAAAGGTTTATGCAGATAATGTGGTTTGCATATTTTATTAAGTGCAGCTTAGACATATACTGTAAATACAGCTTCTAGACTGAGAGTGCGTAGCATGAATTTCGCCATCCTGAGGCTTCATTGTCTTTGATCCGAGTGAAAAGGGACAGTTTTGATCAAGCCATACCTTGAACATTTTAAAGCAAATCCCTGACAAGATCAGCAGCTCTTGGGCTGTGCATAATATAATCTCCACACAAAGGGGAATGTGGACATCCCTTGGAAGGGTGTCGAAGCGTATTACATTGTGCATATTAAAGTCTTCTCCTCCTATCTATCTTGATGAATATCTGGACATGGTGGACAGAGAATGGGGTGGTATTTTATAGAGTGGGAATTTAATTTAACAAAGGTGCCTGTCTGATAGTTTTTAAACGATTATGATTCCAAGTTGACTGCAGTTTAAAGGCTCTGGGAGGATTACAAGAATTAGAGTTCAGTCCTTGTTACTTTCTTAACAACCAAATGAGTATTTTATGGTTTGAGGGACACTGAAAGCTTATAAAAGCTGTCAGTAAACATCTCTGCTAAAATTGGGCTGAATACAATTTGCATGTGAAAGTTAAATGGACATCTAAGTCTTATTTAAAAGGTAAGCCAAACCTCATAATCAAGTCAGTCAAGTTTGACTGACTTCATTGAAGAAGTTCTTTAGTTTTGGGCATATTGCTTTTTAGGCTTCTATTTGGAATTCATGCTTTAAAACAACTCCAAAGATGATTTTTACATATTCCTAAAAGTAGGGATTAGGGGTTGAAATGGGGGTTGAGAGAAGCTATGTAAAAACAGTTTTTCTGAGCTTTATATCATGCCATGTTATTCCATCATCAAAAACATACCTGGTGTGTTGCTTTCAATCATTCATGAATGTTTGAGAAATTGCTGAATCTCCAGTACCAGCCATTTAGGGGGGCTAAAACGTTTGCTCTCATAAAGTGCTGCCTATTTCCACAAAGCTCCTCCTTGGAGCTGCAGCCTCCAGCTCAACCTGCGTCTCACTGAGCGCAAGTTGTGAGGCGTCTTTCTGTTTCTGACATACAGAGAACATACCATTGTTATGCTCCATCTGAACATCAAAAACATGGAAACCCACAAAAGAGTTTAAATAAACTTACAGCCATCAACATAGCCCCAATATCTATAACCAATCCCCAGCTATTAACAAATAACTTTTGAAAATTCAGGCTCTGACATCACCATGTTTTTGAAAAGGGATTTAAATACATCTTTATCTGTTTGTGAAACAATTTGTGTGCACACAGGCACTGTAATTTCTGCTAAAATAATTAGTGTTTTTAAATACCCATACAAAATTCAAAGGCTAACAAGTATTCTAAAACAGTGGCAGCGCTTCCCCCCCCATAAACATTTCCTATTTTTTCATACTTTGAATTTTAATGTGATCAAAGTAAAAATGGAAAACAGGCTGTGGAAAAACCAATAATAAAGTTTGCTTTTGTTTCCAGCAAAGATGAACATTGGGCATGCATAAAGTAGGGTGCACATCGTCATTTATAATTGCTATTGACCAGTCTTTTGGTTAGCGTTTTCCACAAAATGAAGTGGAAAATATTGTAAAAGATGGTGAAAATATTGTAAAAGATGGTGAAAATATTAATGGGAGTATAGACATAGCCTGAATTTGAACAAGTATTTAATTAAAAAAAGAAAAAAATCACATTCACTGGCATGTCCAGCAAGATAGGAATGTAACTTTGGACTTTTTTAAAATTGAAACTAGTTTTTGCATCTAGTGAGTGTCATTGTTTATATTTTCCGATTTTAACCAGTAACTGTTGATTTACGTTTTACTGATCAGTGCTGTGGTTTTACACCACTCAGTAATTTCTGGATCCCACTCTTACTGCCCATCCACAGTTGATTTTAAATATTCAGTAAAAGTGAATATAAGAAAAGAAGCAGTTCCAATCTGTTAAAATTTAGCTTGGCATTTAGCATAATTTCCAGACATGAGTTATGTGCTTCAGTAAAGTTTTTATGTAAATGAAGAGATATGAGCTAAACCGTTTGGGTTTATTGCCATCTAAATTTAGTCAAAGATCAAGGCCAGATGAGGTCTATGATCTAGACTTGGCATTGAAATTGGCATCTCGTGCCTTTTTGAAAGATAAAACTGAAGATTTAAAACGGGAAGATGGAGTCATATTCTCATGAAATGGACACCTTTATAGCATAACCCTCAAAAGTTGTTTCATCTGTAATCCTGTGTGTGTGATACCGCTGTCCCCTGAAAGAGCACACAAAGTAAACAGCACAGCCTCCTCCCACTCAGCCCTCCTGTAGGTTTGGCTGTGGGTGCGCAGCAGATCCCTTGGCATCACAGCAGAATAACAATGAGGGTTTTGGAAGGGATCAGTTCCCCAGCAGAGAGTCCTACTGGGTACGGTTTTGTGTAAGACCTGGGATTCCTCAGCTTACTGCCAGTTTAAGATGACAAACAAATGGTAGCGAAAAGTTCAGAGTCGCTGGGGGTGAGGGGGAATCAGTTTGCATCCCCTCATGCAACCCCTGCTGCTTCACACAGAAAACAGTTTCCCCTCTGTTCCTGCCTGGTTATGTGTTGTGGCTTGTGATATCAGGTCTCATGTGTATCCATGCAGGATGACGTGCGTTTCCTCACAATTCGTTGGTTCTGCAACCCCGTTTCCCACTTTGAAGCCTCTGCATGCCGTTATCCTCCACCTTCCTTCTTCTGTTTTCCTCATCATATGATCCAATGAAAGCTGTCAAAATCAGTCCTTTCTTCAGTCTGGCCTGTCAGCTTTTTTTTTCTTTTAGGTCTGCCAGAGAGATCCACTCAACCCTGACACACCAGCACCTCCTAAAATGTCAAAATGAGCTTGACATGTTGGCCTTTCTAATGATACAGTTTATGTTGTGATCAGCAGCTTCTTTTTCTTCATTATCTAGATCTCCTCATGATGTCACAAACTACACCTATTTTAGGTTTTTAATAGGGAAGTTTTTTTTGTTTGTTTTTTAAGATTTCTAAGCAGACCTTAATTAGGTTAAAATTTGACATATAACCTGGAACAAACTGGATATGTATTTTTGAATTATTTGTATTTTTTGTCAAATAAAATCTTAGTTTGACCTTTAAAATAGCTTTGGTTTATCAATTAAGAAATATGTAAATATAAACTCAATTATATTTACATGTTTCTTAATGGCCTAAAAAGAGGACATATGAAGTATCGACCAGAAAAATGTGCAGGAACCTTGAATTTCACAAAAGTTGAATGGAAAAGGTTGTAAACACACATGTAAAAAAGTTTATAATCTTTCAAGTACAAACCCTAAAACCAACCCTGAGATTCAAGCTAATACAAGTTGTTAAAAATTGATTTTGGAACTGAAAGAAGACCCACACAAAACGGCTAGTTTTTCAGTCATGTCATTCCCTAGTGTTGAGAGGAATACATTTTGTTTCTAGTGTCTTCTGACATGTAGTAATCATCAGCAAAGTCTCCCTTTATTTGCACTTAGCACAGAGAAACTCCATAGAAACATTAGGTTCCACTGAGTAGGGAGAAAATCAATGTAAGGTGAAAATTAAATTTGGCCCAAAGAGCCTTTAGGTAAAGTGCAATTTGAAAACACATCTTTTATTTTCCCCTGAGTGTCTAATAAGGCCTGGCAGGAGATGGACAGTGGATTTACCCAACACAGAAAAAACAAAACAAAAAAAAAACAGAGATATGCAACGTGCAAAAGGGACACGCCCTCCCCTAATGTGCATCCCCCCACTTGTCTAATTTGGTTAGGGCGAAGCTTCCCTTATTGGATCATATCAAAGGTCAGAGGCGTCCTGTAGACAAATCAATCTCTTCGTCTGAGGAGGTGCAGAGGAAGCCTGGGTTGAGAGGGGGCTGATCCCTCTATAGGGTCTAAAATGAAAGTAGGTGAGGGAGGAGGGGTATTCCAGCAAGAAAAATTATAGCATCTGCTTCTTAGAGAGAAGTGGGCGATGAAGGTGAGATTGAGCTGTTGACTTGGGGAATGCAATGTGCTTTGGGGAAAAAACAGCTTAGATTATTGCTTGAAAAGGTAGATGAAAGTATTTGGGAAGATGGCAGATGTTTTGAGGTCACTACCATCTGGCACTCCACCGTTATTGATGTGTACGCTTCAGAAACGATTCTTTAGCAGCAGATATTGATATGCATAAAATTTTATCTGATTTTTTTCAGACCAGTCTTTCTCAATATGTGGTCCATGGGACCACTGTTTGTCCATAGGCGCCCCCTGGTGGTCTGTAAGGCACTACATCTATTTGCCATGATGTGAGCGCAAAGTGAAAAACATACAGCCAAAGAATTGCTTAATCATATATCTGTTCCAACTGATTCTAGTTATCCAACAATGCAGTCAAGTTCAGTTCATTATTCAAATTTAATGAGGCTTTCTATCCAAAGAAACCCAGCAGATTTTATCAAGTCATTGACAATCGCTTGCCTTGTGTTGTTGGCTTTGCATGAATCTTTCCTACTGAATACAACTTGCATTCCTCTGCATGCAAGTTGTGACAGTGGAGAGGAAAAGCTTCCCTTTCACAGGAGAAAACCTCTAGCAGAGCATAGTTCTGTGTGAACAGCACTGAACCAGGAGTAGCAGCAGTAGCAAAGTAATACAAAAAGTTGTATTCTTTCTTTTCAATCTCAATGTTTTTCCAGACATGGAAAATACATACTTTCACAATCCTTTACAAATGTATAGTAGCAACCCTTTGTAGCAGTTGACTGAGGATAAAGTTGATCTTTTTAAGCTAGAAACTATTTTTCAAATGTATTATAGGGGGAAATACCTACTTGAGAATGCACATGTAAAAGTCAGTTATGGTATTCTACTAATGTATTTTCATATTGTATTATATTTAGAATGAGTTAAAAATTAATACAGTATTTTTACTGATAATCCACTCCTCTTGGTGTGCTCAACACAAAACTATCATAAATAAACCAATGATCCTTTTTCTGTTTTTGCTGTGAATGTTCTGTAACCTCTGTGTGCCATTCCCAGTCTTGGTCAGGTTTCTCTTGCAAAAGCGATTTTTCTTCTAAATGGGATTTTCCTGTTGAAATAAAGGTTAAATAAAATGAATATCTTCAGGTGAAGGGCATTAGTTCTAGGTACAGTTTTAGATGTGGGTATCAATCATCCAAAGTTTAATGCAAATGTGATTCTCAATTTGAACCTTTAGAGAGCAGAATTAGTTGAATTAACTTCAGTCCTACTCAGAGGCACCACCAGGAATCTTGCCCCCCCCCCGCTCAGATGCTGTTGCAATTTTTTGAGTCTGACCCATCAAAAGCGTCACAATTTTAAAGGCTTACAACTGCCTTGCTTTCTTTGGTCCAATACTGATAACAAGCACAATATTTATTTATTGCTTATGAATTTTACATCCAAAAGTCCACATCCAGTGTGCAAATAGGTTGCTTAAATTTTTTCTATTAGTTTTAGATTACTGAAATATCTCTCAAATAAATAAATTGTGGAGGGCCCCCTGTCGGTCATGGGCCCTTAGAATTGTCATAGCTTTCCCCCCTACATGGCGCCCCTGGTCCTACTTAGAAAAGCACATTCAGGATAGAGCCCACCAGTCTTCTACCACTTAATGACAACAATGAATTCACCTCCACAGGATTAAAACTCACTGTGCAATAGAACCTAACATCTCTCGTCCAGCCGCCGTTGCAGCAGGTCAGGGTGAGATAATGTTTTCTCACCCAACACTCAATGATATGCAGCTCTCCAGTGACACCATTATTCTGATCAGGCTGGGTAGGTCTACCCTGCCTCCGAAAGTCAAAGCGCAGAGGCGCCAGAAGAGAGGGCACCTCTCGAGACAGATTACATGTCTGTGTGCAACCGCTCGTACTTCACCTCTACCTGAGACGGGCGAGTTATTATCTTCTTTTCTTCTTGTGCTCTTGTCGGTCATGCAACGCATCTAGGACAAGGTGCTTCCTTGCCAGGACTTGTAGGTGGACAACAGAGCAACTTACACATCTTTTTGCTAATATCAGGCAGTCACTGGAACATATCCAAAACGAAGATGACGGTGTGAGTCTGTGAGTCTGCAAAGGAAGTCTAAAGCCGCCTAGGCCTGAGCCAAAGTGTTTTAAATGGATTACACCAGTGTGTCATTGCAATTACATGCTCCTCGTAGACGCCGCAGCAAGATGAATTGTATTTAATGGCTTTACAGCAGATCTTTTCTCTTTTTTTCCACCTAAAAGTTGAATGCCTTTATCCTTTTTTTGTGCACCATGGGATGAATGAGGAATTGTATTTCCCTTCGAACTATCTCACAAATACTTTATCTCCTGTGTATTAAACTAGGCATTTAATGTTTATCGTTGTACAGAGTGCTTGGTAGAAGTGAAAATATAAATGCAATTTACCAGTTTGTAGATTACATTTCACATTTGTTTTGCCTTATGGTGTCAGACTAGCACACCAGACATGACTTTTTTTGTGTTTAATACAGCTTGATCGCTTACATTCTAGGAGCATACTCTTAAACTCAAACATCAAATTGCCTGGGAAATTAAAACATATGTATAAATGTTTCCCACATGATTCTTTACAGTTTATGAAACCTTTGCACATAGAAGGTGAAGAGTGTTGCATACTACGCGACTCCAAGGAAAGCAACAAATGCACAACTAGTGAACAGAATTGGAAAAGGTTTTACTGAAGATGCATAAATAAATCTGCTATTGCCTGAAAGTTTTTTAAAAATGTTAATACATTTGTCAGATTTCAATAAGCCCATTAGTGAACGTGTTTGACATGGCTTTAAGGGAGGAAGAAAACATTTTGTGCAAACATTAAGGCACTGGAAGTTAACTTTCTCCTGCCAACATTTTAGAGCTAGTACAGAAGCAAACAGCTTGATTTGACAACAAACAACCTAACTGGATCACCACTGATCCTTTGAGCTTTCCATGTTTTTCTGCCAAAGAAGTTGTGGCCTGTTTGTACAGTTTAGCAGAATTTAGACAGCTGCAACTGTTACACATTAGCAGTGCTAATCACTAATAAAAGTTACTAAAACAATTTCACTTTGTTTCACAAAAATTGCGAGAATCTGATCTATCGAGCTGCTTGGAGGTCACACATGGTGTAACATCGCCTCTGCACATGGATAACTAACAACTTGTAGTGGAAGAGCATCTTAAATTGTGCTGTTCCAGGGTTTTTTTGTCCAGTTTTTTTGGTCACAATGTACTGGCTTTTAGATCAATTTCCGAAACTTTTTTTGCCCCACAAAACATCACAAGTTAGTAGCACCAGGTTTAGAAAAAAAACTGTTGAATAATTATAAATATGGGCATAAAATTATTGTGGAACTTCCTTACCACTCAATAATCTTGTAAATGTAAATGCAGCTGAAAGTACAGCTTGCAATTTCTGGAGTTTCCTATGTGATATATTTTCGCAAATGCAACACCAGGACCCAAAAAGAAACTCATTTTTTAGGTATGAGTTCCGGATCTGAAATTTTGCTATGGGCATATTTAAGTATCAGGACTGGATAGCTACAAAATAAATTCAAAGAAATGCAGATTAAAAATAAACTTGAGGACGGAGCTGTACAAAAATTTAAAATTAGGTCACAAAATTGCAATTGGGACATCTCTCTCTCTTACTAGTTACGCCTTGACTTTTTTTTTTGTTTACACACACAGACAGTTTTCACATATCAATTAGATTTGGCAAATATAATTCATTTTGTTCCAAGCAGAGATCTAGCTCTGACCAATAAGTCCCTTAGTCCTTCATCTCATACTTGATTTCAACCCACGGATATTCTTAAGTCCTCTGGCTAATTATAGCTCCAGCCCCTATGAAACTATAGTAGCCCGAACAATGAGCACAGTGACTCCTATTGAGAACTATATAAATTAGCCTCACTGCTGGTGACCACTCGGACAATGTATTGTGCAAGCTTTATCATATCTCGCCTGAGCCTGCTATTAATCTTGAAGAGAGCAAGTGATGAATTAATGCATTGAGGAATTTGAAAAGGTTACGTGTATGGATTACACTGAGTTACACTTCATTTGAAATGGTATCCCTATGTAATTCCAGTGCCCTGAGATAAAAAATAATAATAGTAATCAGCAGATAATATACATCTGTAATACACCACAAACTGGTTTGTCTTTCGTACTTAGCAACTTGGCATGATCCCCAATATTATCCTAGTCATCAGGAGGACGAAATGGTTGCATGGATTATCTTAAATTGGTTTCGCTTTGGATCAAAATGACAGTTCTCTTCTGTTCAGGCTGAAAGTATTTGAATAACTGCACAAAAGATATCAATTACAACTAACAGTTTTCTTAAATAGGGATATCTAATTTTTTACAATATGTGCACATGTGGACATAATTGTTGGTACCCCTCTGTTAACGATTGAAAACCCTCAATGGTCACTGAAATCACAAAAGTAATGAAGAAAAAATTACTGAAAATTTACCAATGAAACTCAGCCATTTATTTAAATTGGTTTAACAGAATCATTTTAAAAAAATAAACTAATGAAATAGGCCTGGGCAAAAATAATGATACCTAGAAAAGACTGAATTTGACAATAGGGACAATTTAAACTGAGGCGTTCCCTCCAATTAGCTTAGCAGGTGTCTTCAAGCTGATAATCAGTCACTCTGCTTATTCAAAGTATGACAAGTAGCCAGTGTGCTGTTTGGTGACATGGTGGTGTGCCGCATTGAACATGGACCACAGGAAGCAAAGAAGACGGCTGTCCCAGGAGAATAGAAAGAAAGTCAAAGGGAAGCAACATAAAGATTAAGGCTACAAGGCAGTTTCCAAATGACTTGAAGCTCCTGTGACTACAGTTGTGCATATTAACAAGTTTAACATCCCCAAAGACTTAAAACAAAATTATAAGTTTAAAACTTATTAAATTTGAAGTCAAACCAGCTCCCTAGAGGTTGAAATCATTTAAGTGGTATTCCAGATAAAATACATAGGAGACTCAAAATTCCTTTGTCAGGTGTAGAAATGACTTCAGAAGTGCAAAAAAATACCATCTTTTAAATTTCACTTAAGAGGCAAAAAAGAGACAAAATTACCAGTTTTCTCTATTTTAAAAAGTCCTTCAAATCCATTTTAAAAACTGTTCCAAAACTGTAATTTCAGAATTTTTAAGTGGTTTGCAATTATTATTATGCTGGTAACTTTTCAATACGATTTAACAATGACCATGAATATTTTTAGCTCCATCAGCCTGATCTGTTCAGTGCAACTTAAGAGATATGAAGCTATAAACAATGTGAGATGCAAAGCCACCTTTCATTCAAACCCATTCCCCATGTCCAGACTGTGGCTGCTCTGTTCTTCCTCTGAGTCGCTCTGTTGCATTACATCGCATTACTGAATGCACAGCTCATTTTATCTTTCTCTGCACATCATCCCTGAAGTTTTCCATTTAACACCACCTAAAGTTTTATCTTTTCCCTCTTTGCCATTTCAGATCAACGTCCAACTGAATTCTTACAGATTCATAATTTTTCTCCCACAGTAAAATATAAAGTTGTGGTTAAAAGTTGATGTAGTTCCAAGGATTTTTTTTAAGAGTTACTTTTAAAACCTTCCAACAGCTGGAAAAAAAAAAAAAAAAAAAAATCATATCTCGCTAACTACCATGACTAAACATTTGATCTAATTTTCTCAAGGTTATGTCGTTCTGTACCTTGTAATTTTTGTCAGACTGCAGTCAGATGCCAGCTAGGGAGTATGTGGGGGTTGGGGGAAAATCAGCATTCAGCTCAAATCTGTGCAGTAATCAAGGTGGGGGATATCTACAGAGGAACACCAGCATCCAAATTCCAATCTTGTATATTCAACAGCAGCACTTCCACTTCTTTTATGCACTTCCTTTTATGACTCGGCCACGCCAAGGGGAGCAGCTGTAGAATTTAGCTTTTTATGTTCCCCAAGGAGTCGGAGAATATTTGATTAGCTGCCCTGATAGGTTCACACACCTTCAGAGAATTTGTTGGGAGTTTCTCTTCATGTTGGCATTTATGCAAAATGCTCGCTTTCATTGGATTCACACAAACACCTGCTGTAACTGAACTTACAGGGAGGTGTCGGCTCTTAACAAAACCTGTTCATTCAGGTTTATATTTTTTTGTAGTATTTAGAGCTGACCCTGGCATCGATTCAGCCTCGCTTTACGATCGCCACAGATGCCTGGATTGCCTGCATAAAAATCGCAGAGTGGAAATGAGGGCCTCTGCTTCCATTAGTGGCCTCTTTTTACTGGAAGGGCCAAGTGTATCCCTCGGGTAAAGGGGGGGGAAAAAAAAAAAACTTGCTGTCCTCCATGGTCTGTCAAATAGACTGTAATGAAGGAGTGAGCTAAGTGGATAGCTGCACTGATGGAGATGTTCATAAAATGATTATTCATCGTGCACAGAGTAACTGAGTGTATGTGTGTGTTTGGGAGGTAACTGAGGGCAAGAGTGTTTTCACACAACAATCATGAAGGGAAAAGAAATTAAAGCACCGTCAGTGGCAATCATTTGATTTTGATAAACTGTTGTGTAACATTTGAATCCTCATGATTTTGAGCCGTAGGAGGCTGTGGCTGAATCGATATGTGATCATTCATTAGTTCTTATTTGCTGCTTGGATGCAAAGTAGGAGGAAAACATATAAAATAGATACAACTATCTTAGAAAGATAGATTGTTATACTTATTATGATGTAAGCTACAAATATGAATAGGACAAAACAATGTAAGAAGTCTGCTGTATGTCGTTTGCAACCTATGCCTCAGATTAGTTACGTCATTTTAATTTTGGGAATAGAAATATGTTTTACAAATTCTTCGGTAGAGTAAAAGTACATAGAGAAGTTCAAAGAGTTAATCCCAGCCAAAATTCAAAGGTTGTGCTGCATGTAAATCTCAAAGCAAGAAAAAAACAAACCCAAACGAGCAGCATGGCAATTATTTTGAGTAGCATTGGGTGTGTGGAAAAAGGTACATTTTCCATTTCTTAAAGTCATTAGAATGAAATGTAAAACGACTCTTGGAGATTCTCAGAGGAAAACAGCGCATTAATATGTATAAACAGAAGGAGAGATCAATGTTGCGTCTTATTTCCAGGAACATTCTGACACTAAAATTCTCATTAGCTCTAATGTGTGATATAAATCTGCCAACCTTTACTTTCATTGTAATGTATCCCAAAAAAAGAATAGAGCAATTTTGCATGAGTCAAAAGTGACAGATCTCCTTTGGCATGAGTATCCATGGATAATGTAAAATTAGATCATAGGCATGAAAGATGCAGAAAGAATGGAGAAAAAATAATTATTTGGGAAAGCTGTACAAACTTTGTCCTACTTTGGCCAAGTTTATTAGGAGTTTTTCTGCAACAAGTGAGGCAAGCAGCTCATTTGGAGGACTTTTAACAACAGGTTTTGGTGATGTACTAGTGTTTTCAAAGGCTGCTGTCGGTTTGATGTTGAAGCATGAAAAGCATGGTTTACGTGCAACCATTCCTCTCGCATAGTGTTTTCTATTTTCTCTTCTCTTATGAAAAGGTACTGCAGTTATAATGTCATGGTCTAGTTCAGGACGTGACCACAGTGAATTACTACCTTCCTTAGCATGTCCTTGTTGTTGCAGGATAAAAACACTTTTTACTATGAGGTTTCTTGATTAAGTCCCTAGGAAAAAGTCTGTGGCATGTATACTACTAAATGCTATATAGAAAGTGGTTTCTGACATCTTTGTGACTATGGAGATCATAACAGACACATGCTTCAACATACTTTACAACAAATGCAACTGTAAACCCTTTAAAAAGAAAATAAAAACTATATACTTTAGCTGTTCTCGTAACCGGCTACATACACTTAAAATATTTATCTTATAAATCAGAGCAAAGCAATGGTCTCATGGAGCGATGAGAAGAAAAAAACAAACGTAGCAGGAAACAGATTGCTACTTTGTTAGAATCAGTCATTAAAAACCTCCCAACCAACTAGAGCAAAGCTCTAAACGAGGATATACAATATGCTGGTGCATTTTGCCTTCAGTAACTGTGAGTTTTGTTAATCTTTTAGTAACATCATCATCAATTTCAGCTTATTACATAATCTGTCAGTGTTTTTTTTTTCCACAGCAGTTTTGTAAACATTGATCACTTCTTACTAATTGGCATTAAAAGTTGAATTTGACTACATTGCATTAAAGCTAAAATCAAACTTGCATATATGTCACTGAATTTGATTGGATTTTACTTTTCTGTTTACAAATTAGACCCGTTAGTCTCATATAGTGCCTTCAGATTGCATTTGTTGTGAATTGCAGCAATATATAAATAAACCGAGCTGAGTTTAATTTGTGGTAAATGCATCACTTTTTAATTTAACGACATCAGTGTTACTAGAGCCGAACGGACACATGCAGTAAGAAATAACTCAATTACAAGAAATTCTTGTGGGAAAATCTTTGATTAAATTCGTCATTTAATCTGTGTGAGTGTGTGTGATGCTCAATAGTGAATGTGTTTCACTTTGTTGATTAAACTGTCGTACAACGTGGCTTACTACATTTTTTGTTAAGGTGGAAGAGGGAAGCCGAATGGGACAAAACAAGTGAAAATTGTTAATATATTGTTTATTGAATGTGACTGTAAATATCTGATTTCAGCTATTACCTCCAGCATGAAAAACAGTGTCTTTGTTCTTGGGTAACAGTTATTTCAAGAAATGTTTCTTACAAAACAAAGGCAAGCAACTTCTCTTACCCTCCAGCCATAGTTCTGTTTTGGACACTTAAGATCAACAGTGCAGAGTTAGAGAAAAATAATCTAACTCTAGATTTTGCTCTAACTTCTGTTATATAGTGCAGACTTAAAGATCAATACTAACTTTTCAATGATATTTTCTGTATTACAGTCTGAGATCATTGCTTCCTTTAATCTCAGACATATTATTTATTCATCTCTAAAATCACGTTGACCTCCTGGCACATTATAATAACCCGTCATATACTATAAAGGTCACCTTAATGCTCTTTACGACGCTCATTGACTCCACAGAATCTCTGAATGGGTCTTCTTGTGTTTCATCAGATACTCTGAGTCTCCTCAGATGCAAAATGGGGCATCTAAAAACTCCAGTTTATTATTATTTTTTATTTCACAGATTGAATGGACTGAAAGTGGGATAAAAGTAGCTGTCACCTGCCAGCTAGTTTTTAAAAGAGCATGCCCTTTTCTGCATATGACTTCTAAGATGGATCTGTGTACCAAACCATCTGGCACATCCAGTTTGGGGATTTGGAAGATGAGTCGTAACCTTGAACTCCTGCTTCTTGAACCATCGCTGAATACTGAATGTCGGTGTTTGAGGGTACATTAACCTTATTTCAAAAATATATTCATGAAAGAAGACATAGGGGCCAGTCTGACACTGGTAGAACAATAAAATAACCCATCTGAGAAATGAAAGGTGTTTCAAAAATATCAAGGTTTATGCAGTATAACTTTTTTGTCAAGACACGGTTAAATACAATTTCATTAAAATATGTTAATGGTCAAATGATAGCCGTATCGATACAGACACAGCAGATGTTGCTTGTAAACAAGTAGGATCAATACATCCCATCATATTAAAATATGCAAAGATGACCAATAAGAGCAGAAAATGTGCTCTTTTTTTTTTTCTTTTTTGAAGGGAAAGAGGTGAGTAAACAAAGTTAGTTGTCAACAATGTAAATATTTTTGCTTTATAAGACAGAGATCCTTAGTTTCCCAAAAGTCAATGACGGGTAATTTCTGTTGCATCAAAATCATAATACCAATGTGAACCTTAATATACCAATGAAATGTAGTGTTTTATTTTACTGCATTGCAAAGTTACAGAATATTTTAGTGTAGGCACAGCTCTGATTTTAAGAATCTTAATGTCGTATTTGGTCAGGAGCTGCTTACAACAAATGCCAAGTCCAAAAACACCATTTGGTATCAGGGTCGGTCACTCTTGATCACAACATCCATACTTGTTACTTTGCTGGGTTATATTCCCCAGCAGACAGCTTTTAGCAGCACTGCTTATATTTTATTATGGGTACATATGACAAACCAAATAGTTTGCAATAAATGTTCATTTAAAAACTTTTAAAAAAGTAGGCCTTTTTAATAATTATAACTTATGGTGGGCATGACTAGACTTACAGCTACATAACCCCATAAACAGGAAATCTATGACATACATCATGTTTTAACACTTTATTTCCCCTATAATAGCCAGCAAAAAGGGTTTTTAGCAGTTTGTCTGGTATCATAGCACACAATCCTATTACTGAGCCATTACTGACTGAATCTCACTCATCATTCCATGGAATAGTTTGACTATAAACTGTCAATACACCAGAGGGCCGTCCTTTTTAGGAATGTTTTGAACCAGTTGCTTGGTTTTCACAGTTTGATCCCTATCAGCATCATTCAGTCAATAAACTCCATCCTCTGACCGATAACGTTGTGCTTAGAATAACATTATTTAGTTCACTTTGCAATGTTTTTGATGATGTTGCTGATTACAGTGTCCATTATGTGCTCTCGCTCTGTTCAACAATCCCATAACAAGAGCTGAAATATTTTTATTTCCACTATTGCCAAACATTATTTCTGGAAAATTGGCTGAATTATGCAAAAAATTACACCTCATAGCCAATTGGTTTGTCTTTTTAGACCGACAAGTACAAATGCACTTTGCAAATAATTGTCTAGATTGGTAACCCAAAAACTGTGACTGCACAGATGCACATAAATTTAAGATACTGGTAAGTAGGGAATTAAACAGCAACAACAGCAAAACTAGATGATACATGACTGGTTGGAAGAGCGAAGAGGCAAAGAGACAGGAATTTTCCTCTGTGGGCATAAATAATTCAAATCTCTCCACAAACCAGCATGCAAATGCATAATTACTGCTGTTTTGCTCTAAATTCTCAATTTTGACTTAGTTCTTTTTTTTGTTTGAGTTAAAATGTGATTCAATCTTTAACGAGATGTTTCATTATTTTAAAGGGATAGAAGGCCAAGTCATATAACAAGAGCAGCTGTAAACAGTGATGTGAATAAGTATTTGCCTCCCCAACAATGTGTTTTTGCTCATCTGGCCTAAATGGTGAAAATATGGAAAAATTATGAACCTTCTAAAGAGCAACTGGCTTATCAAAGTTACTCAAACAGTGCATTCATAACTCATTCAGGGAGTCCCAGAACTCATAAAATGTTTCTTTTGATCCCATCCATCAGTGTAGCAGTCAGTATTGTGGCCTGAGTGCCAAGGAGAAGCCCAACAGATTTACTTTCACAAGTGGAACATTACAGGTAAAATGACATCCAAGACCAAGACCTCTGCTGACCAAAAAGAACATATAGGCCCATCTCATATCTTCCACACAACATTGTGATAATCCACAAGATATCATTTGTTGAAAACTCATTTATTTTTCCCCTTTAAAATTTTGATGCCTAACTGTGAGAGGCATCTTTTTTTGGGCTCGTAAAATGCTTGGGACTTCAGACACAAATACTTTCAGCCACAGAAAGACATGAAAAAATTCACAACATTTCAACTTTAAAACCCTTAAAAATCATGGTGCAACACAAATACATTAGCTGTTGTAATAACCCTAAAAAAGGCTTTAATGGTAATCCTTTCCAGTGATTGACAGTGAGCGTATTTTCCCTCTGCCCTTTGATCAACTGTCTGGGTGCTTTGCACCCCTTCATATCGTCGCCATAATTGCTGTGCAGCGGAAGCAAAAATACTGCAACAAATATTGAATATTTTTACATTCCTGTGTTTTGCTAAGTATTGTGCACATCCTGACTGTGGCCTGCAGTTCATAAATTTTCTCTATCATAAGCAGTGGTGAAACACAGCAAAAAAAACAAAAACAAAAAAAACAACCTGCCTCAAAGCTTTCAGCTCTCTGCTGTTACACCCAACTGACTCTGTTTTTGTCTTTTCTGCTGAGAGACTGTCTGATTGCTCCAGCTCAGTGAAGGGAATTTATATTTAACCTAGGGGTTAAAAATACCCAGTCATTATAATAGATTCAACACATTGCAAAAGTATTTACACTCCTTGACTTTTTCTTATTATGTCATTTTAGCCAGAAACTTCAATATATTTCATTTGGATTTTCTGTGATAATCACCAAGGAGAGGAAAGCTTTATGGAGTTGATGGGAAGGTGGCTGAAGCTAATCAAAGGGCAATCCTGGAAGATCCTGGAAGACTCCATTAAACCTGAGAGTGAAACAATGCTTCACCTTCCAACAGGAAAGCAACCCTAAAGATAAAGTTAGAGATACAATAGGATGGATTATAATGGAGCTAAAGTCCAGACTTAGATTGAGTTAGAAATTTGCAGAGTTCAAAATTTCTTCTTATACTCCTTTTGCAGATGTACAACAGAGATTTTTATTTGTTAAAACTTAAAAAAAAAAAAAAAAGAGTAAATCATTTTTGTTCCACTAAATGACAACTAACTACTGCTGATTGATCGATCACATTAAATCCTAATCCAATATCTCAATGTTGGTTGTTTTTTTGTTTTTTTTGCGCTGGTTTCAACCTGTTCGCTGGACCTAAAATGAAAATTTTGACACGGATGCAAAAAAGGGGTTGTAAGCATTGGCAGTTTATTATTTTCATGTATTATTTATTACATGTGTCAAGGATGCATGTAGCCACAGCTATAAACCAACCTGAGATGATTAAACTTCTGAATTGTTTGTGTTACATGTTCGTTTTAATTTATGTATAAACTTAATTCAGTGGTGTCCCTTCTCACTAAGTGCGAGTGCATAATCACTTCTGCCAGGCTTGCAGCTGCACAATTGCCAAAGTCTAAGAACCATCTTCTGGTAAACTTACCCTGCAAATGTGTTTATAGTTCCTGCCCACTGCATGCATAATGATGTGCAGGTGTTTAAATGTGTAAATACTGTCAGGAATTCATTACGCCTGGAGAGCTTGTTGCTTTGGACTTGAAACAGGATGTTGCTGAGATCTTCCAAAGAACAAAAATTAGGCCAGTTCATAGTTTTGAAAAAAGAGAGAGAGCGGGAGATTCTTTTGGAGGAAACAAAGAAAATGGAGCACATATTTTTGTAGTTAGGTTGCAGGTATTGCTAGTTGAGGACTAATGATGATGTCAGATGAGAGTTTTAGAGATTCTTAAAGATTGAAGTCTCTTCTTCTTTTAGTTCGTCATGTACCTCCTGGTGGCAATCTCCCAGCATGTGCATTTTTACACTACCTTATTAAACTTGTCAATGACTGGGTGATTTTTCTTTTCTGCTTATTTGGGCTGCTGTCCATACAGGAGGAAAGTGCTAAACAGGATTATGCTTTTCTTGGCTTTGTGTTTCCTGACATCACTTATCTGCTGCTTTTCTTCTCTAGTAGGAAGGTCTTCTGAAAAAGTTACTAAAAATGTACGCATCCTATCTGTTTCTGTTGAATTCTCAAGCACAGCTAGTCACAATGTAAACCAACTGCAGCAACGGCACATTGAGAAGGTGGTAACAAATTCCACCTCTTTGTCACATTGTGTGCTCATCGTGCTTTAGAGAGAGTCTAAAAAATGTAAGCAAAAGGTTGCTAGGGCATTGGAAAGGTCAGTGCCAAGCCATTAGCCAATGATAAGAGTAATAATAAGGAGATAAACAAATAATATAGATTCAGTTTAATGAGACGGCATCAATCGATAAGCTCGTACGACAGTAATCACTGCAGCTTCCTTAACAGTGATTTAATGGGATGTCATTCGCGCTGCTGACTGCACGGCTCTACGCTCTTACATTAAAGCTCATCGAGCTCTATATGTGAACAAGTGTCCTTAAGTAAAGCTATGATTAGAAAATCTATGTTATGCATTTGTGTAAATGAACACATGCATCAGAATTTGCATTTACAGCTTTCCCAGAGTCATAAGCATTGATTTAAAAAATTTTTTTATTTAAAATTTTTTCTGCCGAGGGTGTGTGTGCTCGTCTGTCATCCCCCACATCTCTTCCCATTGTTCTCTATGCCTGCAAAACACTATCATTTTGTTCTCACGGTCTTGGTCACTGTGGGGTTCGTGCCACCTGCAGAGTAAAAGATGGCAATCATCAATCGAGGGCATCTGGATGCCTGCTCTGCCCCCTGCATTGAAGAATCCCTCTGTCGATGCAATCTCAGGTAAGTTACGAGCACTCCCGCACGGCTTCCTAGAAGAAGACCCGATGGCATCCAGCCACTGTCTTGTCGTCTTTCTGCAAAGAAGCTCTCACCTTCCGTGGGTCTTTCTGGGCTACAGTGCACTGAATTTGAATTTTACATGATGGACAAAGGATTGTATGAGTATGAAGTAAAAGTGTGCACAAAGTACAATGTGCTATTATATTAACTTCCTTTATCTGATTCCCTCAATTAAAATCCAGTCCAGTTATTTGCTGTGAGGAGTCAGAAATGTAAATTTGTAAATTGCCTTACTATAATTTCAGCTGTTGTGTGAAGGCCTCACAAGTGTGTTCGCGAACATGAATGAAAAAATACCATCATGAATATCAGAGAGCAGGGGACAGGTCAGGAATTTGGTGTAGATGCTTGAACCAGCTGGGTTGTTAATCCAAGTTTTTAACATCTTAAAAGCAATGTTCAGTCTATTGCAGGGTATGGGATGCCTATAAAGACTTGTCCAGCTACCTAAACCAAGGGTCTACAACTCCAGTCCTGGAGTGCCATTGATCTGCAACTTTTGGATGGGTTACATCCTCATTATTGTAATTTGTTACTGTTTCTTGCCATGCCGGTCATTTTACAACATTATCTCTTTGATTTTGATGTGGACACTAAGCTGTCAGGAATAAACTGAGATTGGATTCCTGTATAAACTTGCTTGACCTGACAAAATGACCAACATAAAATAGGATATGGCTCAAAACCAAACAGGACAGAGCAGTGATTGCTGTTGGCACAATTATGTCCATTTTCTGACAAATATGTCTCCTTTCCACCTTCTTTTCACCATCTTCCCTGTTTAGAACAGTCTTAGGCTCTTAAAAGTATTCCTCACTATTCTGATCATGTTGAGACCTCTCTTAAAGGTCAAGGTAATTTGCAAAGGATTTTTACCAAGAAAAAAGTCTGACAAAAATTCTATAATTTTTATTTTTACTAAAATGACTTCACAATGAGCTCCTTTTAATCTTGGGATTCTTTGAGAATACTGACCTGGGTCTTTGCAGAGCTTAGTGACATTACAAGGAGATCATTTAGCTTTTTGATTCACATTTGTTGGAGCAGCAATGCATTCAACATTTGCAGGATAGTGGTACTCTGGGAATGGAGTTGCAGACCACTGACTTAAACTGACTGCTCCGGCAACGAGAAGCAGCTAGAGGCCCATGGTAACTGTGGATTAGCTGTAGGGATGCATAGTTCAGGTGGGGACATGAACAACAGGAAAATAACGGGTTATGTACTTCACAAATCTGGCTTTCATGCAGCATAGGCAAGAGGATAGTCATAAGAAATCCTGTTTGCTTCTTACAACAGGGTCAGCCAAAGAACAGACTAAAATTTGTTTTAGAATTTGTGACTAGACTTGAAAATTGATCTTCACAGACGGCTTCCATCCACTCTCACTGAGCCTGTCATTTTTGAAAAAACTAATTGACCAAAATTCAGTTTCCTAGAAGTATAAAACTATAAAACATACCACAAAAGACTTGCAGCTGTAATTGCAGTGAAAGTTGGTTGTGGTATCGACTTTAGAATATTTTAGCCAGTAGTACATACCTGCCTTCTTAAGAACAGTAATAATAAGAAGAAGATTAACCAGGCAAAGACTGCACCACTGTGCAAAGAAATGTTAAAGCTAAACCAAAACCCTGGATGCTTATGCTCCAATTAAAACTCCAAGACAAAAATAGTTATTTCACCATAGATTATTTCAAGTATCATTGGGTTTTTTTCACATTGTTGAAGAGGGAGCTAAAGAAGTGAAGCAGTAAGCTTTTTCCCCACTCTTCAATATAAATGACTAGATCTCTTTACAAGTCCCAGAACATTACGGCTTGATGACTCTAATTTTTTTTCCTCCATTTTCCCGGGTAAATCCAAAGATTTTGTCATTTTGGGAGGCAGCTGCTGCTTTTCTTTTTGCCCAGTTTGTTTCCATCTCTCTGCATCCCTTCCCCACAGGCTCTTAAAGCCCAACGGGCCCAGCGGGGGTTAAGATCGAGCTATCCAGGTAATGTGAGCATAATAACGCCAACAAAACATCTCATTCCACAGCTAATTTGGAGTAGATTCTGGGCCCGCTATGAGTAAAAATTGAAGACAATCATGTCTGCCTTTCCTCTTTACTACATCCTGTGGAGGGACTTCTCTTAATAGGTTTTTGTGGTTTAAAAAAAAAAAGATCAGACAAGTGCCTTCAAAGAATGCAGAATTCACAGTGATTTTCTTTTTCTGACCACCATTGTAATAGCACAGTTTGGCTTTTTGTGAGCCATCTTTCAGAAACAATGCAGTGAATGTAAAACCTACTTGATTTCAGCAGCCTTTTGCGTTATTGCATTATGAGAAGAGCCCAGGGCGTTGTAATCAAAGGCCTTCATGCTTTCTCTTTCGGAATTCCAGCCCATGGGTTCCTGGTTTCATCAACTATATTACAGCACTCATTACTTGAGAGAAAACACAGTGGCCCATATTTTAAGTCACTGCTCGTTTTATGAGCTTCCTTTGCCCCGAGCATTGATATCATTGGGTCTTTATTGTCCATCTCCCTTGTAGTGAGGATATTCGAATGGGGTATTTTGACTTGGCTCTTTCTGGCCTGCAGGATCCATCTTTGGTTAAGGTAAATTCCCAGTTGATCTGCGAGCATGCATTAATTAATATGAATAAAATAAATTATTTGCTCTGAAATAGCTTGTGCCGTCTATAGTTTGTAAAGTTGAGTTGTTCTGACAATATAAAATGGTTTTTGTCTGCACCATAAAAAAGCAATAAGCATAAGAGAAAATTTACTGGTGTTTGCTTTCACCTGTAAGTCACTTGAATTTATTAACATCTCTTCAGTTGTCTGCTCATCTGTCCGTTTGTCCATCTGAATAGCAAAGACCGACCGACTGGACAGCCAAAAAGTGAAAATAATTTCACAGTAAAAACAAACGGCTAACTGAATTTGTTCTGTCATTGATATGTTAAAGGTAAACGTTATGTTAAATATGATAAGGAACAAGAAACTGTAGCAATTGGTTCAGATTTAACAAAACACGGTATGCTGTTTTTGTGTTCAATTTATGTTTTTACTTAATTCGGTTTATTCAGAAAGTGCCAATTTGCAACAAAATTTGTCAATTGACTTAAAAAATCAAGTTTACTTTAAAAAATGAAAAGACAGAAATAATTTCTTGTAGCAGTGAAAGTTTTGACCGTGGATAATCCCCTTTACTGTATTTATATTAATGACCCAATCAGCATCCCTCATTTTTAATTTCTACTACAATTACCAGTTTACCTATGATGCAATAAAGTAGTAGTCTGTATGAAGAGTCATCCAGAGAGGCTCAGAGGAACCTTGCAAACCACTGCCTCCTAACTCTCATTAATTTTCCACTTATTACTTCTCTCCACATTCAGGGTTTGTCCATCACTTTTATGTCCCATGCACATTCATATTTTTTTGCTGTACCATTTTCCTCCTTACCTCTGAGTGTACTAGGACTCATGTCAGCCCTTGGTTTCCCAAAACATAATGGAGCCAGCATTATTTTTAAAAATAGCCAGTCAGGCTTTTAAGTTCACTATCTTTTGAGGGAATCTAGTCATACTAGTAATTTAATAAAGCAATCAGTCTTAGAGAAGAGCTCCAATGTGTTCCAGTAGACAGCACAGTGACGTTTAAATGGATTTCTTATTTAAAATTTGTTGTTGATCACAGAGATGTTCCAGTCTAATGCAGTAAGCTGTGTCAGTAAGTCTGCCTTCCAACAGAGAACAGTTCTTGAAGACTACAAGCATTCCCTGATTTTCAAATCTTGGAAAAGCTGCCCCTTGTGGCTCAGTCACTGTCCGTTGTCCTGAACTTACCATTTTGTGTTGAGATAATGTACTCCTCATGCACAATTATTTACTTGTCCCAAGGCTTAATTAATCTAAAGCTCCAAAGCTTTAGTATGAAGAGCCTTTCTAAGACCAGTGAACCAAACCATTATTTTCCTACTTGGATTGAATGTTTCCTAAAAGTGCACACACTTTAAAACAGTGAGTGTTGAAATGGCAAAATAGTTTTTTTTTCTCTTTTTGTGTGTGTCAAATTACAGATTTTAAAATAGCACTTAATTTTAGCCTGTTGCTGCTACTAGAACTCAGTGTGATGAAGGTGAGGTCAGCTTAGAAGCAAACTGCACATCTTGCATCCCTCTTTCTGTTATTCCCGGCCACAATTCCTACCATGCAGAACCTTCCCATGAATAAATCTCTCTCTACACCGTTTGACCTCACTTTCATCATGCCCCGACTCCCAAACATCTCTTTTAGAGGTGCAGGATTTGAGGCTGCACATTTCCTCCCCTGACACAGGACCTCTTCACCTCGCCTCCCTAGCGTCATTAATGGGTTGGGGTCGGGAGATGCACTGGCGACAGGATGGAACTACTCTGTACTCATTAAACTGACTTTTGCACGGGGGCCCATTGTTTGGACCCATCATCAATCGTAGAGTGAAATAATCTGTGGCACCTCTGAGTTTTCTAACTCGCAGTAATGTGCTGAATGGGCAGCAAGCAAAACCCTCTATAATCTTCTCATACTGCAGCACGCACCGCTTCCTGCTCTCCTCCATCCCTGCTTGTGTTTGATATCAAACAGCTCTTTATTTGTGGTGCGGCGCAAAGGTGCGCCAACTGCAAGGCGTTGTTACAATTTCCATTACCCGGCCTACTTAGGAGCGCAGAAATATCCACCTTCATTATGCATAGGACTCTTGACAATCTCCTCCTAGGATTAGGTATATGTGTGACGGGGAGCGTGCGAGCAAGCAGGGATCAGCCAAAAACGGGGAGAGAATATAAAAATATGCAAGGTAATATGTATATTTCTCCCACACCTCTATGTCTTAGTGCTATGCTCTCCCCGTCTGGGTTGCATAGCGCATTATACGTTAAACTGCCTATAATAACAGAGATCCAGCATATTCCAAATGAAATGTGTGGGGAAAAAAAAAAGAGCCTTTGGGATTTTTCAAAAAACCTGCCTACATGCACAGGCATATCGAATTATAACAAGGCTAGAATGAATCTTCGCTTTGTATTTTAATCCTGATTGGCAATGAGAAAATGCTTAGGGATAATGAGGTAGATAATACACAAGGGTGCTTTTAAAATGATCTTTGTTTTCGTTTTTTGCCTTTTTATGACAGGCATATGAAAGGATTAGAATTCCTAAGTTGTCCAGAAAAGTCTGGAAATGATATAAATGTTTAAAAAAAATAGTCATGTGCTTGAAAAGTTTGTTTTCATATATTTAGACATTCTATTCTTTAAAAGACAAAATACATTTGATATTTAGTTGATAATTACTTTTGACTAGCCACGTCAAACTTTAAGTTTTTGTTCAAATGAATGATCACTTTGCCTTTTGGCTATAGCAATAAATGTACAAAAAGACTATAACAATAAATGTACAAAAAGACTACTTTAGTTATTTTTTATTGGACTACAAATTCAACTGGCTTTAATTCGGATGCTAAGAAATGCATTAAAATTCCTAATTTAGTTTTTTGTACCCACATTAGACATCAATATTTTCATATATGAAAGACAACCTGAGTAAAAAGGCAGTTTTCAAATTGAGAAATGGACTTGTTGGTGTGCATTTAGCTTATGGTCAGTAAACTGATAGTTGTATATTCTTCTTTAGGATCTTTTCACTAGAAAGCAGTCTCTATGCCTCCATCCATTACAGCATGAAGCCTTCTCCAGATTGTCACACTACTGATATCATGGTAGTCGGTGATTGTCATTGATTTTCTTCTGCCTGAAAAGTTAGTTTTCCACCAGATCCAATTGGACATACGAGTTCTAAAAAGTCCCACTTTCATTTTCATTAGTCCACAAAATATTTTCCTAAAAGAGTTGCTGTTCAAAATGTTTTCTTTTTGCAAATATGAGGCTTTGCAGTCTTTATGGTCAGCTGTTATGATTCAATGTCTGTCTGGTCTATGGACCACCACCCCCACCTCCTCCACTGCAATCAGTGCAATATCGCTCACCTGTGATCCACACTATTTAAACGCCCTCCAGCCTCCTAGTCTCTGCCAGATTATTGAGAGCTGTTGCCAGTGTTTTTTCCTTGCCCTCATCTGATCTCGTTACATCGGTTCTGTGCCTTGAATTCTCCTGCCTTGCTCTCGTCTGACTTTTACAAAGATTCCCCATCTCTGATCATCAACTTTGTTTCTGTACCCGGACCTTAGGGTTTTTCCCATCCCTTGGATAAGTAATCAGACCTCTGCCTCCTCTTGTATGACCCTAGCCTGTCTCCTATTATTTTTATTTTCCCCTTTCTATTCCAAATATTAGTGACAGATTCCAATACATGTGTTTTTAACTGAATCACGTCAGCCCATGACTCCATATCCACTTTACCTACTGTGACCCTTGTCTGCCTATCCCTGGTTTCTTTCATGAAGCATGAGTGTATTCTGTTCACCAGATACACCTCAAGGCCCTTGTTGCAAGTCTCTTATACTTATCCTGAGAAGGAGAAGGTTAGTGGCTTTTGTTTTGAGTGGTCTCCGATTCATTGACTTTTTTTAAAGCCAATAATCTGTCGTGCCTCTTTACAGAGTCTCTATGGCATTCTCCTGCAGAGGTTTCCTGAGTCCTGTGAGTTTTAGACTTAAAATATTTTTAAATGTGTTCTGTACCTGGCTGAATGTCCAGGTCCTTTGTCTGGTTCATCCGCAGTAATTTTGGTCTTTGAATGCTCCCAGTCGCCTTTATCTTGTTGAATCAAGGACACCGACCCTAACCTAACCAAGACAAGCAACCTCATAGTTGAGTGATCTTCTGGATGAGTCATTGATCCTGAATGCAGTCATTTTCATAGGCTGGCCAATCCCAGTGATCCGTATCCCATGCTTTTGGGCCATTTGTGGATAACCGTTCTCCCTGTGGTTTACTGGAGTCCCAAAGGCTATGAAAACACTTGATAACCCTTTCCAGGACTCATGGATGCCATTCAATTTCTCATCTTTTCTAGCATCCCTATATATCAGGGTACAATTGGTTGCTTCCTCCTACTTCATGTTTATTATTAAGTCATCTTGGAATTCCTAAGGGCTGGCAGGAAGTGGACTCGACTGCTTCCTCTAGAAGCTCCATAAATTGCAGTCAACAGTGGTCAATTATTGGTTTAGCAAGAGGACATTTTTTTTTCCAAATATGGCCATGTTAGTTTGTAAAGGAAATACATATTTGAAAACTGCACTTTGTATTCTCACATCGTCTTTGTCTCATATTTAAATTAGTTTGATTCTTGACATTGAATTTGGTCTTAGAAGAAATGTAAGACCTTCCCTTTATTAAGTCTGAAACTGCCAGTGTTTTATACAATTATATGTTTGGGAGATGTATATTTTTACTATTTCCATGTCTACATGAGCATACTGTTAAAAGCATAAATTCAGTAATTTTCATACAGCTCTCTTACTACTGTTTTGAGGTGAATGAGATGGGTCAGAACGGGCCACAGTTGAGGTGGCTCTGGCTTCTACAAAAACTGTGGGAATCTTTCATGTCACCCACAAAGTGAAAATGAAGATCTTGTGTTTTAACACCTTAAGATTTTGCCCATATATTAACATGTTCTTCCTCATTATCACATCATACATGCTATCTCCCCTCACAGCTTCCAGTGCAAGAGATTTCATTAAAGTAGTGCCTTAATTATGTAGGTGTTGAAATTTAATTAATGAAAGAAGAGAGCAGCTCAATTACTCTGACACATTTTTGACACTTGTTCAGACAAAGAGACAGATCTTGTATTAGCAGCTACGACGTCCCTTGAACATTTCTGCTTTTTTTTTCTCCAGCCATTGTGTGTGTAGCCTATGCTACCTGACTTCACAGTTGCTAAGCTTACACCTCGCCATCGATCATCCCCCACCACTGTCAGAAGGCTTGACAGCAAGATTCTCCTTTCACAAGGCCTCATAGTAAAAAAAAGTGTTCAGTGACAATGGAAGGAAGAAAAGCCCTTTTTTTGTGAACTGCTTTTTGATATCAGATTTCCATGCATTTAAGAGAAAGTTTATGCTCACAGTGTTCTTAATCACCTGAAACAGAGTAGAGGAAATATTTTCATTAGAAGTTGAATACAAGCCCTGAAAACAGAACATTTTTGTCTGCATCACCGCTAATTTTGTTGTCATGAAATGCTAACAGAGTTCAAATATTTAAAAATGTGGAAGTTTTGACTTGCTTTCTGTGTAAAAACCAATAATTCTTGGTTATTGGTTTTTATTATACCAACTTTAATATTCGGTATAATAATTTGAAGTGAATTGCTAATGAGATAATAAATTGAAACAATGAGAGATTTCTGTGTCTTGACCAACGATTAGCTGCCATTATCACTGCTATGTAAAACCCAGAGATTACAAAATACCCACCAGAAGCAAAGGTCTTAAAGACAGGCAGATAGTTTTCCAGCTTAATATATTTTCTGATGTTACTTGCCGTATGTGTGTGTGTGTGTGTGTGTGTGTGTGTGTGTGTGTGTGCGTGTGTGTGTGTGTGTGTGTGTGTTTTTCCAAATCCTTTGTTTGGCTGATTTTTTTTCTATTATTTTGAATTTTGTTCCATTGTTTTCTTCTCTTACTTCCGCTGAAATCTGATCCATAATGTGTGATTGTTTTCAAATTGGGATACACCTATGTAAAAAAAGGGGTTTACTCATTTGATTGACAGTTATTTTAGCTGTTTTTAAACATTACCTGTTAAGGATTGATTGGTGGGGTTTTGGTGGTAGCCATTGAATTACTACTATTACTACTTCTGCTTACCAGAAAAAATCCCAAGCAAGTTTCTCTTGGAAGGGCTAGTCAGTTTCATACACCTGGGAAAATTCTTCCAGTCTAAAGCATAATTTTAACAGTTAAAACCACAAGAAAATTATGTCACAGTGTGGTTTCTTTTTTTTTTTCCCCACACAAGGTTGTAAGGGTGTGTTTTCCTGTCCTACTCCAGTACGGATTAACTCAGAGACAGGGAACACCCCAGATGGGTTGTCAGTCTTGCGTAAGGAGACACAGACCTACAGGACTAATGGCAATGCACAGAAACACTTACGCCACTCTAGAGAGACCAATTAATGTTACATGCGTCGTTTTGGGTCATAAGAGAAAGCCAAAGTACTCAGAGGGAACCCATGTATTCATAGGGAGTCAGTTAAAACTCCATGCACAAGGCTTCTGGCTGGGACTGAGAACCAGGATCCTCTTGCAGCAAAGTAACAACTGTGCCACTATGCTGTGTAACTAAATTAGTCTGTGAAAAAAATTACATTGAAATTTAGTTGTGTCCCAAAGTAGGTTTTTTTGAATGCAATTCAAGATATTTGACTTTTTTCTCTGAAGCATCTAAACGTGCAGCCATGTCAGAATCTTGATGTGTTCACAGCTTCCCAGCAGGTGCCTACCTAGCCAGCTTCCCTGCTCCGTTCCTCAGAGATACAGTGTGTCCCACAATGGGTCCTGAAGTGACCTCTCCTCATTTAGGATTGAAGTCTAGAACAAAGTGAACCACATAAGTCCAGAACTTTGCGTTCCCGTTTTTCAAAGAAGCCTAACTTCTTTAGACTTGGCCTCAACAAAGATTAGCTGTGCTACTGCCATAGTCGGCTCTATATTCCTCTGCGAAAGGTGCAGAATGGTGGACACAATGGACGCAGGATTTCTCATTGAGGCGTCTTTGATGGAGATTAGAGAAAAAAGTCTAGGGAAACATTTGCCTCGGCAGGGTTATTTTTTCTTCTTTTTTTCCTGGCGATGCCAGCGAGACGCTATTACACAACCCTCGGCAGCGTGATCTCTGAGAAAGCATAGGGACAGTGAGCATGCTGGTCCGTGCCAGAGCCAGAGCACCGGATGGAATATAATGAGACAAAAATAAAAGAACAAAGTTTGTGTCTGTCTTGCTTCACTGTGGGGATGTTCATATATTACCAAACCCTGGATGGTCTTAAGAGCATCAACTCCAGCCAGCCCAGTCAGCTCAGCTGAAGCCGTGTCACAGACTGCCTTTGATGTTGGGTGGGAGTCCAGAGGGAGGAGAAGACGAGGGGAGGAGGGATAAAGAGACAGAGTGTGGTGATGGTGGATAGACTGCAGCTGTTTTGGCCTCTTCATCGCCACAGCTGACATGGCAAGAGCTAACAATAATTCTTCTTTCTAACTCTGCTCCTCGACCCTCATCCTCCTTCATGCTAGCCCCCTCTTCCCAAAGCTTCCTCTCACTCCTTGTCGGGGTGGCTGCAAATGAACATGCACACACACACACACAGAAGCAAGTGAATCAAAGTAAAACTCCAAGCACCAGAAGAAAAGACTGTCTGATTGATTGCAAAGCTGCCCTGGTTCAGTCTCATAGAAGCACATAGGCTGTCCATGAACAGATGCAATCATAACACAGTGAAGGCAAAAACGGCGAGAGAGCAGGGTCAGTTGTATTCTTATATTTCAGTTAATGTTCAAAGTATTAAATGATTTGTAGGGGTTTATCCCTGAGAGAGCACTTGGACATTCAGCCACAGAACTGCAGTGTTCTTGTTAACTTCAAGTTTCCACCCCTGTGACATGGCAATACACTACACAAGTCAAAGCGCATCCTTCTAATTTATTTTCTTGTTCAGAAAAATTTTAGTGAAAGCATTTCTGGAAGCTCAAGCTGATGCTTTTTGCTCGTCATTGTGTAGTGGAAGTATCCTGTGACACAATGAAATGGTTCAGACTTTGGCTTTATTGAAGAATGCAGTTTCCTTAGCAAGAATTGTGAAGGAAAGCACTTTTCTGGCAATAATCTAAGTTATTTCTTGACTGTTCATGGTAGAAATACATTGTACTGTATTATTAAAATGCAGTTAGTGAGTAAAACGTACCCATTTATGGGCAAAAATCAACCAAAGTCTTCACAGAAACAAAACAGAAATTTTTAATTGACTTTCAACTCACAGTTTTTGATGATCTTCTATAATTCAAAAATGGAAAGAGTGTGGCACAACAGCTAATCTACAAAAAAGTTACCTTCCACCTAAACTCAAATAGGGGCTAAAAGACTTTCAATTAGAGAAGGGACCAAAAGGCCTATAACTCTAGTTGTATGAATCCACAGCTCTGGCAGAAACATCTGTTGCCTGAAACAACTAGTTGTTGACATGAGGTGTAGAGTTTAAAGATAGTCCTCTTTTACTTTGTCGTGCAGCAATGCCACCAGCTACAAAGTATCCCACAGCGTGTGACAGTTTGTATAGTGTTACTGTGTTGGCAGCCTTGTGTTTAGTCCTCCAGACATTCTTCTTTTCATTGTGGCTTTGTCTTTTCTCCCATGACGGCGTTCTGGTAAGATGAGATCAAGATAGAACTCTGGCTTCCATTTGTAACACGATGCGAGGCAAAACAAACTTTGGTGTAGTGTTGGCTAATCTGTGCATGGGAGTAAACCAACAGCATTATTCAAAGGTACTGATTAATTTCCCATCCTTCCCAACTCTATCTTTAAAGATGAATTCAAACATCTCTTTACAAACTTGGTTAAATTAAAGCCAGGCATATTTATTTTAAGTTATTCAATCTAAGCTGCTGTCGGACTCTTATCTCTGTCTGTAGAAAAAAGTTGAGTGAAGCACATGAATTTTGGTACTTTTTTCTCCCCTAAGCTACTTGGAAGTCTGATTCGTACTGTTCTGTATGATTTTTCTAACATAGCTAAAGACCCATTTCTCTTTAAAGTTGGTTTGTAGATGCCCACAGATTACGGTTGGTGCTTGGTGGAATAGGTTAAATATGTCAAGATATTCTGTGAAGACATAAATGAACAGGGGACAATCCCCCCCACACCCACACACCCCTCTGAACTATTGTTAATTCTCAACTTTTTAATGATGCCCCTTGGCTCCAGAGAAACATCACACACCTACAGGCATTGGTACCAATGCAGAACAAAAGAAAAAGTCATTATTATAACAGTGAAAGATAATTTCCCATGATGTTTAAAATTACCTTTTAAGAAAAGGCATGACTATTGGGATTTAAGCCACTATATGTGCCACTTTTACACAAAAAAAGGCTATTTCAGATTCAACAAATTACCAATATGATACTCATTTGCCAATAATCATGACTGGGAGAAACCTCTGCTGTTTGCATATAGTATTGTGGCATTGGATATATTATTTTTACTGCCATTAATACTTTAAAAGATATTTCAAGATGAAGCCTCTGTTTGATATTGACTTCTCCAGCTCTTAAAATGGCTTCTCTATTAACATTAAATATGAGAAAGCAGCAAATTACATGTACTTTTATACCAGATTGTAGGAAGCAAATTACTTTTGCAGCCTAAATGTATGTCTATGCATTTTTCCTCTAGTATTTTCTTGAAATTCTACAATATCTTATAGTTTTTACTGAAACAAAGCAAGCAACTCAGATCTTTGCAAAAGAAATGCAGATCATATATGATATGATTTTAAAGCATTTCTATACACGCAAAAAAGTCCTTTAGAACCATATTCTTCCAAAACAGGAAGGCATTTATCATATGGTTAATAACATGTCATCTGGAACATGAGAGCATGACTGAGCATTATTTTAGACTGAAAAGAGATTAAGAAAGAGAAGATCTAACAGAAATACTATACGTCTAATCTTTCTGTGGCTGGTTATTGACGAGACATTTAATGCGCAAGGATTATGAAATAATTGGAATACTGGCTTCAAGAGAACAAGCAACACAAAGCTTATAGGTAAATGCACAACAAATTCAGCCAAGCACCGTTTATTCCAAAGCTTCCTATTACATGTCTACAGACGGGAAAAAAATCACTATAACGGTAACTTGTTTTCTTCTTGTTTCCCAATCCAAATGAATGACTGTTGATATTTTCACTTTAATTTCTTCTGCTACATCTTTACACACCTCTAAATGGCTCGCTGACAGAAAGTATTTAATCGATGCAGTTTGTAGTAGCTAAAAATAAAAATAAAATAAAAAAAGGTTTTTTTTTCTTATGCATTTTATTGTAACAGTGGTGGCCACATCTGGAGCAGAAATAACCTCCACCTAAATTTCATCCAAAATCTGTTTTATATTTATTTTTAATCAGTAGTGGTGGTTCAGCACTGTGTCAAGGAATGAAAGCAGATTGGGTTCACCACAGGCCATTTTTAAATTCACAGATTCCAGCCTTTACATAACATTTCTTCTCATGTCCTTCTCCTCACTATATAAATGTTCATTTTACAAGTTAAAAGGCTACTTTTGGTTTGGATGCTCATTGATTCCACAGTTTGGTGTTTTAAGTATAATGTCATTGCCCTTTGGAAGTTGTCGGACAATGATATGGATGTTGCCATTTTAGTCCCCCCCCCCCCACACACACATTTTTAGGCTATACAGTATGTTGCTCTCAGAATACATTCGCTTAAAAGATATCTCAAAGTCACACCAAACTGTGTATAGCAATATATTTCGTCTTCATCAATATTTTTTAAGAGCAGGTATTTTCATCCCGACAATGTTTGGATATTATAATGAAATAAAGATATTTGCTGTCACAGTGCAAATGAATCTGAGCACATTCAGAAGCATTTACTCTGGGCTCCCATCACAGTAACAGTTATATCCGAACATTTGCATAATTTTGTTGCAGCTATGGGCTCATTACGCTGCACAGCGGCAGAGCATCCATCAGTCCAGTGCAGCCTTTATATCGATTTTGTTGTCTTTTTAAGGTGATGAGATTCTATCCGATTGCTTCTCTGTACAGTGGGTGAGAGTCTGCATTATTACTGTGTTGGTATTCTGGCCATGTTTCCCTCGGCCATCCCAGGAGGAAGTTCATGCATAATGGATTAATTGTTGCTCACATCCACATGTAAAGGGCCTACAGGTTAGTATGCCCACAGTCTCACACTGCTCAATAGGTCAACTAAAAGTCCATGCCCAGCAATATCGCTGCAAATCCGTAAAAACAGTTCAATTAAGTCCACAAATGCCGAGCAGTAAACGGTGAGCGAGTACTAAAGAGCCATAATAGATGCCTTTCGAGAAGTCCTCTATTTCCAGTATCTTCAAAACTGACATTTATGCCTGGTTGTTCTCACACACACACGCAGATGCGCGTATTTAAAGGCACTGGTCCCAGAGGAGAATGACTTTGTGAATGTCAATGCGATTCAGTGGTGACAGGAAGCCGTGTCAGCAGTGAAATGGGCCCTATGTTGAGAGGAATGTAATGACTCGCAAGACAATTGGAGTCGAATATGGAACGGCTTCCACTTTGTTGTGACGTGCTGAAAAAGGGTGACAGACGGACTAGCAAAGCGAGCAAAGCAAGCAGGAGTCGTCCTCCTCCCTTTCAGCCTGTGCTCCCTTGGAAATACGTTTCCACTCAGGCGTTTTTTATTTATGCCAGTTCCACCGTGGGAATGCTCTGGGATATTGGTTCTGTCTGAACCTGAGTGAAAGGCCCAACTCCGTTCTTTCTTGTTATACCTGCGTTCTTTGCTGCTGGTTTTATCTGCAGGAGACTCAGACCCAGAGATAAAGCAGCACAAGGTTTTTTACAGAGGATGATAAAGTAGTAAAAGGCAGTTCAAGCAATATGTCTCCCACATCCCAGGTAGACCTTAGTTTTTGCTGAAAATATTTTTCCCTTCATCAACGGAAACTTAATTTAGTCTTTCGCCTGGGGAAGCACAGAGATGTAAGTTTTTTTCATTACTGTAAAATCCAGATTCATAGTTAAGATTTAGTGAACGAAGCAAATTATATTCTTCTTAAAGTGTATTATTATTTATTTCATTAAAATGCTGCCTTTTTTTGTCAAAGCTGAAAAAATGTTCACAGAAAAGATACATTTCTGCTAAAGTTTACATATACTCATGATTGGGAGGAATGTGATAATTTTTTTTTTTAATGAACCGTTTTACTTTGGTGTGGAATGAATACGCCAACCTGCTTCATCCATTCTGAAAACCAGTTCTGATGCCTGTGTGTGAAATCATTGTCCTGTTGAAACACTTGCTTATGCCAACAGTTAGTTTGTGTTTAGGTAAAGTTGAAGAATTTGGAGGTAGCCCAGTAACAACAGAGGCAGGGAAACAGGCCCATAGCACAATTCTACCACCTCTGGACTTGATAATTGGGTCCTCGGGTGTAAAAACCTCAGTTTGACCCCCCCACCCTCCCTTTTGTTCTTTTTGTCAACATAGTCGAAATGGCTCAATAATTGTCTTCCATGACCACAAAGCTTTTCTCCAGAAGCCATTTGGTTTGTCCGTATCGGATGCTGCAAATTTTAGAAGACCTTGAAGGTCTCAGTGTTGGAAGACAGGCTTTTTATTGCCACCCTGTCAATTCATGGTGATGTAAAAATTTCTCTGTGAACGTTGATATTCCTGTTTTGGTCAAAGAAGTGAAACACCGAACATCACTGGATGACCTTACAAACTAGGGACTACAAACATACATCTCAACTGGTTTTGAGAGTGAAAAAGGAGCCTAACATTGAAATTTAGTGGTGGGCCCAAACTCAAACCTGTTGAAGATATGTCAAATTAAGGGTAGAAGCTGAGTCTGTGCCAGGTATTGAACTGATTTAAATTAATTTTTTTACATTTGTGAAAAAAAATGTGGTCAGCCCCTCTTGGGACAGGTTTCTTGATGACTGTAAAAGGTATTTGGTGCTACAGTTTAACCAAACATTAGCAGGGGTGTATGCAAATATGTGCTCCTCAGGATTAGAAGAAATCTGCAATAAATTCAAATTTATTGAAAGAGCTGTTTTCTAAAAATGCACTTAAGTTTTTTTTGTTGCATTATTATTTCACCCAAAACAGAACAGGTTCCAACATATCATTAAAAACTCTAAAATGATGAGCAAGGCATTTCTTTCAGTGAGTGTATGTAAACGTCTGATGTGTAAAATACAATTTTATTCTATCAATGACCTACACAAGCTGACAACAAATCACCAAATGCAGAACATGATTCTGCTGTGAATGAGAAAATCGAGCAATGAAAACATCTTTGTTAATTGTGCTTCATAAATGATGTTACGCTCTGCATAAATGCAATTTTTGCACAATCAATTCTTGAATGCAGAGCATCGAAACAAACACCAGCAGCTGCCTCTCTCCAAGGATCTTTGTAAACATCACAATCAGGCACTCAGAGATTTAAATCCTACACAAAAGCCTCCTCATTTCAAACACCTCTTTGATCGCTCAGCTGACGAGAGTTATTATTTCTTATTTCACTTATGATATCTACATCAGCTTTGCTATTGTTGAGTGTGAAAGCACTGGAAACATCAAAAAGAGCTGCATATCTTCTATACTATTGAGGTGAATGTAAAGCCGGATGTAAAAGCTCTCACTGGTTTTGTGGAAACAGATGTCACAAAATGGCTGGTGAGGGGATCCAGCAGCCATTTTGTGCCATAATGAGCTGATGATGAAGATCGGCAGGCTCAGGCAAGCTGGACAGCTCTCCACCAGGCCTGTGAAAGTTAAAATAAGTTTTACAAAAGTACAGTGTGGGAGAAGCGGCATAGTAGGGGTTTTATTGGAGATTAATCAACACAGCCAAGTGCTGGAGTAAGTGGCCTCAGAATTAACAAGCTGCTTGCAGTTGTTCCACCCAGACAGCAGTGTTCTTAGATCAAAGTTGGTCATTGTTGCTGTCAAGGACATCTTATCGCGACTATCTGTTTTTTGAATCTTTTAATTGCCGAAGTTTTCATGGGAGTGCTGAAACAACAAAAAGTTAACGGACACAATTAGGGAAATCAGAAGCTGCATCCATTTTATTGCTTCTAACTTTGAAGATTGCAGAGCCATACTGACTTTCTAAAATTTCCTTCTCTTTGATGTTACTTCATTCAGTTCTGGTATATAAGTGTTAATAGCTGTAAGATCGGAGGCTATTCCAAATGTTTCTGAAATAAAGACTTTATTAGTGTTTGACTATTAATTGCCATCCTTGGAATATGTTCTACCTGTTTTAGAATGCTATGGCTGTCAGAACATTTCACAAGATCTCACTAGAGAATATTATAAATGACAGCAAAGTCTGGTGGGGGCTGTACAAGATTTCACTAAATAAGAAGCAACAACAAAAAGGTGTGTGTTTTTTACACTATACAAAACAGTCTAATGCAAGAGTCTCCAATTCTGAATCCTAGAGCTACTGTCCAGAAGCTTTTAAATGCATTCCAGTTCTTGCACCAGAATCAAATTGTCTCATTACAGACCTTTGCCAAACTAGATGTCATGCTGAAGGGGTCATTCAACTGTTTGATTCAGCTTTGTTGGAGCAGGAATGCATCTAAATATTGCAGGACAGTAGCTATCGAGGCTGAAGTTGGAGCATTCCTGCAAAATTTAAAAAAAATAAAATAAGCAAAATTAAAGTTTTCCTTGGGCATGAGGAAATCAATAGATTGGCCACCTTAACTTAGCTGCTTGATCACAGCAGATCTGTCATTGCCAAATGATTTTTATTTCTTCTGCAGGTAGGATGTCTGCAGCATTCCCAGGCATCCTACCGAAATGCTATTGGATCACATCTACATGTACCCATCTAAAGAATTTCCTCTGAATAAAAGTGGGTGGTTTCAGCACCCTTTCAAAGAATTTCAGTCTTCAGTTAATGCCATTAGTCCTTTCGCCAGCTTATCAGGACCATAAGAGATTTTAAGTGGGTTTTCTTTCTGTAAAACGGCCTGCAAACTTTTGATCTGGTCAGAGGCTCTCTGCATCATCATCAGTGCTGTCAGAAGGAATAATGCACAAAAAAAATTGTAAGGGTCTTCCTTAAACAATGACCCACAATAAGGCTCTTTAAAAAAAAAATATATATATATATATGTGTGTGTGTGTGTGTGTGTTTATATGTTGTAGGATTATTAGCTTCTACTAAAGCTCTGTCCTTGCCCTGATATGACCCCTCTCCTTACCCCATAAAATAAATACTATGTTATGTCTTTGAGACTGCAGGAACAGGCTTAAGTTCAATATTGAGTTGTGAAGTTTCCACCTATTACATCATGAGCTATTGCTCTCTGTGTGAAAAGTGAATTGTCATTGTACTGAATTTAAAGGTAACTTACAAAACTTAGACTGGGAGACCATGAAAGAGCACAGGCAGAGTAACAGGAGAAATAAAATAATGAAAACCAGCAAGCTTTTAATATACAGAGGGGAGAGTTCAGAATGTCACTGGAAGCAGGTGAGTTAATCAGAGGATTGTGAACAGCTGTGGAAGAAAGCAAACAGAGTGCTGAGAACACAAATTAAACTGAACTAGACACAAAGAAACAACAAACCAAGGTAAAAAAAAGACACTGATTTAAGAAGGAAAGAACATCCAAATGCAAAAAGAACTGAATAGAGGAACAAATGAACATGGATGGCAACACATTGTTGGCAATAATGAATGCAGAAAAATGAGCTGTGTATGGCAAAGCCTTTTAACCTTCCCGGGGTCTGAGCACAACGCTCGGGGGCGTGGTGGAGGGTTGATGGAGGTCTGTCCCGTCAGACCGTCAGTTTCTGTAACCACACCAAAACCAAAAACCTCATAAAAGCATATACGGGGTCAGTGCGACTGTGCTTGACCGCAGAGTAAAAAACTTGTGGGGTCAACCACCCTATTTCTTAAGACTACAGGACGGTTAAACAACAATGAAGAATTCAGAAGTGATCAAAACCTAAATGATAAGGATAACAAGTTTGTAATCAAAAGTCTTCTCTTCAAATTAATTTAGTGTTAGAAAAAAATGATGATTTGTATGTTAGTCACATTGGCAGGTCAGAGCTTTGTAAAAATCAGCAATTTAAAAAAATAAAATAAAAGGTAAAGTTCACCTTGCAGATGTTTTATTATCACAATGAAAGCATTAGCAATCTGGCATATATTGGGTCAAACATTAAACCAAATCTAAAATAATACAGCAAGCCAGTGACTCCAAACTTATTTCAAAAATTTGTTTTCATTCAACACAAAAACACAAAGGCAACCCACCGATACTAATTTCCTTACCCCTATTGTCTTGCAGGGATTGAAATGTCTTTTAAGTGCTCAGCCACAGTCAATTACTGTTGACTTACAGTAAAAGACAAATCAATTCTTTTTCTTTCGCTGTGTGATGTTGACTCCTGCTGAGGCAACACAATGGCTTTTTGAGAGGCACAAAACAGTTTAAGCGCTCCACTTTTCTTATTTTCAGCAAGAACAATTTGCTGCGGTGGGGTTGTCTCAGAATATCAAGCATGTCGGCCAAAATGCCGGCTGGATGCATCAGTAACAAACTCGAGCTGCATCTATAGCTGTGTTTACTCTGGAAAATGCACTGAAACTTGAGTGACAGAACCAATGGACCTAACATTTAGGCTTTCACAAGGCAGATGTGCTCAAAAGTGCAACAAAATAAAAAAACATTAACTTGTCACTGGCAGAAAATGCAATAATGAAATAACGCTGCTGCAGACATGTGCAAAAGAAGACCTGCATCATAGTTTGTTCATACATGATTCCAAAGTTTTTGTTGGTCCAGAATGCATGCTGGAGCAAGAACCAAAGGAAGAGTTGAAATTGCTTGTGGGGTAAATCTCTCAGCTATAAAAAAACTGATATGTTCATTTTCCAAGTCACGAAACATCTATGGTCATTTTTGTCAAATACGTATTTTTGAGACTCTATGTTCAGTGGCCCATCCTGTAACTAGACCACCTTGTTTTGAAGGGGCAGTTAGGGTCAGTTAATACCTCAGAAGGTTGTAAGGTGCAGCCATGCACTGTGGCTTGCAGGTTAAAGCTACAGGGAGCAGCCTGTGATGGTTGTCACTCAAGCCCTTTTTTTGTTGTTTTTTTGGAGAGAAAAGCACCAAAGGAGTCTTCCTCTAAGCTGAATATTTTATAAATTCAGGTTAGAGAAGATGGTGTGATACTCAGAGCAACTGACCCGCCACCTTTGCGCTGCCAAATGAACTTTCTTCTAGCCCTCTATAATAGTCTCAGCTTTCAGTGCAAGCTCAAAGACAGGAGCGTCAAAACATATAGATATATATGGAGATATATCCAGACTGCAACTTATTCTACACAATTGAGTTGCTGTTACCAGAAACTAATGAAATGAAGGTAATGAGGCATACGTTTCCAATTGTTTCATGTTTTCACATACTTAATGAGACTGCAGAAAACAAATTATCTTTACTCTCAAAAATGCTAATATGCTTAAGGATTAACTATGTAGGGATTGCGTTTTCCACATTGCTCCAAATAGATCCTTAGTGAAACATTTTGACTCTTGAGAGCCCTTGCAATGTCTCAAATGAGGGTGGTAAACTAAATAAAACTCAGTTTACCATTTGTGAATTTCAAATCATGCCTCTGAGCCTAAGAAGAATAATTATCATGAAGTATAGCTGCACTATTGTGTACTTCACTCTTTAGAAGAGAAAAGGCTAAACAGATGTGGGGATTGGCAGCATGATTTTACTGTCTTTATTTGAAAGGCGGTAATGGACTCACTTAATCAGTTGATGTTTTGCCAATCTGTTCTTGAATTTTAGTGAGGGTGGGTGGACGGTAGCCTCAGATTTCTGTTCTTAGCTGACAGAATTGGTGCCTGATGTGGTTTTCTGCTGCAGCCTTTGCATCTAAGGTTGAGAGGTTGTGTGTTCAGAGAAGGTTTTCTGCATACCAGTTGCAAAGAGTGGCTTGCAGAGGTACTTTTGTCTATCATCTCAAATGAGTCAGCCCAGCTCTGACAGCAATAAGGTATTTATATACACACAACTGCTGCTCACTGTTTAAAAAAGAGAAACTACCCGTTCTCTGTAAACAAAATGACTGGCCGAGAAAATCCCAGGACATCAATCATTTTTGACATACTGAGAACATCTCATTGGACACAAACACCCATGCCAAGTTTATTAAATTCCATCATTTCCTGATGCTCTGTTTGAACTTCAGTAAGATGTCTTCTCAACTATACACTGAGTTGGTGGCATTTAGCCAATCCGACTTGGCCTGATTCAGTTTTTCTGTTAAAAAGCTGTTGAAGTCGTGCATCTGCGCCTGAGAAGTATATTTGGAACAACAGAATATGTAACACTGAAAATAGTTCAGATGGAAATGTTACCCTAAACCATTGCACAGGTTTAAGCTAATGCTAATGTTAGCAAACAAAAAGTCAGCACAGTGGCAACAGTTCTATCTTAACACGTTTTGTACACCACTGTTAAACAGTGACAAATGTTAAGTAAACTACTTGGATGAAAAAAAGTACAGCCAAGATTTCAAATTCCAACTTAGTGTGACAGTTAATGTTGTTACAAAGAGTGTCAATTATCATTACCTAGCAAAATATCAAAGGGATAAGCAGTAATCATAACTATACTTAAAACTTAAATATATCTAAATTCAACTGTGTGAACGACAGATACTTTATTCTCCATATCTCGTTGGTTTGGTAATTCTGCGTACTAATTTACCTCTGTTATGTAAAAATAAATAAATAAAAAAACTATCCCGTGGGCTACAAAATTTACATTTGTTTGTATTTTTAAAAGGTTAATCAGATACTAGCCTTATAAAATTAAACATATAGTGCGAGTATGAGTGGTGTTGACCTAAATTAATGCATGTCAAAAGATTATTTATGTAAACTAAAATCATAATTGATCTTATTGGCAACAATTTGTCCAGTTTCTGAACTTTGTGTCCAGCATCTTGTAAATCAGCACAAGCCTTCATTATATCTTGTCTGACTCATAACATTGCAGATTTAAAAATTACCAAGCACATTGTAAAAAAAAAACAACAAAAAAAAAACAACTGATTTTTCCAACTCCTCCACAACTTAAACTTAACAAATCCACTCCTCCTCACTAACTGAGCATTCTGTCATGGTAAAAAAGAGAAATAGGTGAAGCATCCATAACAGGAGATGTTTATTATTTTGCCTTCTGCTAAGCAATGCACCTTGGGTGTCCCTGGAGCTAAACACCGTTGGGCAAATATAACAAGATGACCACAGTACTTAATAAGAAAGTGTAGCAAGGCGCTGCAGAGCACAGTGTATGTCCATGTCAATCCATACCACTTGATCCAGCATTACCACATGCTCCCAGGTAGCTCACAGCGCTTCAGTGTAGTCTAGAAATCAGAGTGGAGGTGCATCCAGACGCTCATTAAAATTTTACCTCTTGACTAATGCTGACAGTCCATGCAGTTTTGCCCATATTTGTGTTAGTGATGATGCTTGCAGTAAAGGATAGGAGATTATTAAAACTGTTTCCAAAGCACAGTAATCTATTTCAGGATCTTTGAGTTAGTCGGGAGAGTTGGAGTGAGAAGCTGTCATATTCAGATCTAAATTTGGGAGATTTTACTACGGCATAGTCTGCTATGCGTTACAGAATTTTAAAAACTCGACCTTTTATTGTCCAAAAAAAAAAATTATATTCAGTTTAAAACTTAAACTAAACTGAGATTAAATCCTAGATATGCAAAACTGATCAGAGGTTCATTATCTCTAATCTTGAGTTTTGTGTAAATCTTTGACCTCTCTAGCAGATTGTCATTTCATTTTAAGAAATCAAAACCTATTAACAACAATAAAAATGCATATTTTTCCCCCTTATGCTTTGAGCCTTCTAATCATTTGTGTAAGATGCAATGGTGAGGTCACATTTTATGTGTGAGAGTAGCTGCAGTAAAAAAAAGCTCCTACCATGATTGTAAGGCAACAACAAAATAATGGAGGCCCATTTGAAATGTTTGTAGCTAATATGTAGCACAGTTAGAGGGGCTAGCATTAAAAGAAACTGCAGTCTAAGTATTCCCCCCCCAAAAAAATGTCAACCCATACTTTACCTCTCAGATTTATCAGAAGGCTGTCATCACCTATTTAACTACCAGAGGTTGAACGCTGAAAAGCTTAAAACATAAATGAATGCTCTTTTACATTTAGCCTTCCTTTATTCGGAAATTATTATTCTCTTAATTGCTATAAAAAATCAAATGTATTGAAATACCAGGTTTCCTTTGAAATGGCTTGTTCCAACTCTAAGCTTCCTCTGACTTAATTTTAGTACTATATGGTGGCCTTGTGTGCGCAAGTGCTATTATAGTGCTCTCATGTTCAGAAAAAAACTGTAATTTTGCCAGAAAATTAAAATCCGTCTATATTTTTCAGAAAATATTTCACCCTAAATAAGAATTATTTTTTTTTTGCCGAACTGTCAAATATTTTCTGTGGGGTCATAATCATTTGACCTAAAGCTTTACATTCACATTAACATGACATACAATTGAAGGAAACGTTTGCTTATTTTAAATAGTGTTTTTTTATACATGTTCAAAATGGGTTTTTTTTTTTTATCTTACATTCAATAAAATTATGACGTGTTAACCTTAGACAAGTATAAACAATTCTGATACAAAATAATAATAATTAATAATAATAATAATCACTATTTTTTATTGTGATTCAGATCTTTCAGAAACATCTGATGATGATGATGATGATGATGTTGCTTGATCTCACCGGCTCGTATTCAGTTCCTTAAAATGCTTTATCCAATATTTTGGGATATGAATCATGAAAAATATCATAAATTAACTTATCACTCTTTGACAGTAACTTTTCTCATTTTTCATGTGGTTGGAAAAAAATTACTTACTGAAAGATCATGCAGTGTTTTGCTGCAAGACGCTTTTTTTCCTGCAAGTGTGTAATTTGACACATGACAAAGTGTGGTCGGTTTTATGGTCGCTGGTTTGCGAGCAACTCGCATTTATTTGATTGTGAATTCCAGAGAGTTTTATATATCTTTATTTGGAGTTTATCGCAGTATGCTCAAACCTTTCACTTCCTCTTTTTTTAATTTTTTTTATTTAGGGGTAAATGATTCAGGGGATAAGATGACAGACCTGTGAGCTTAAACAAGAAGTTGCTGCTTGCAATGATGGAATTGATGCCCAAGAAAAGGCAGGCAGAAAAACTGAGCACCGCTAAGAGTAGAGGAGAAAATCATGCAGAAGAAAAACACATTTAATGCCTTTAAATGGACTCTGGAAGAATCATTAATCAAGGAGGTTTTATATTTTCTTGCAACCCCCTGGATGGGAAGGCAGAATAATGCACCGACAATAAATGTAGTTTATGCTGAACTGCTAAATCCCATCTTCCCCCTACCTTATTTCCTCCCACAGAGTTCAAACGATGGCACCTTTGCGGCCACGTTGTCATTTGAAACAGATCGGCTGTGACAGGTCGGTGTCTCTCTAGAACCGTGGCCCCTTGAAAAGGTCCATCATGAACAAATGATTTCACACCTGTTTTTCTTAAGGTGCATGCTAAAATTTTTGCAGAAAAAGAACATGAACAGTTGAATTATTGTTAGTTTAACTCAAGCAGCAGCGGTTTTGTTTTGAACATGCGTGAAGCGCCGTCAGTGTTGGGGAGGATTTTTGCTCTGAGGCTCTGACCATGAAGGTCACCTTTCTGTCCCACTTGACTGGCTCTCAACATTAATCTGCACCAATAAGGGAGCAGAGGTCCATCTTAGCACTGATTCACGCCCATGTTGCCTGAGCATGTGGTTTTCCCAGAGGCTGTTCAGTGCGCTGTGCTGCCAAACTCTCTTAAACATGCCAGGATGCACTCCTGCTTTGACGTACGTCACTTCCAAAACAACAACGCCTTGTCGAGTGAGCAACATAAATCCCTTTTTAAGAGGGCTGTAGAAACATTTATTTCTTCTCACCAGGTACAGCATTTTGCCGGGTTCTCCGAGGTGCACCTGTTGATCTGCACCACAGGCCTTTTATGGTGTAATAATATGTATTTTACACCAATTAAGAAGAGTTTATTTGTCCATTTGCTGCAAAATCCCCTCCAGTCCTAAATGATCTCTTTTTGCAGTCGGGGCAACCTCAGCCTTCAGCTGTTATTGAGGTCGTGTCCCCTCACCATCTGTCTTTAGCTGCATCAGGAGTAATCCTTGAGTGCACTCCCTTAGCCTTATTTAAAAGATCAAGAGAGGCAAGCAACCACTGAAATTTAAATTTAGCAGGTCTAGGAGCTAATTCTGCCTCTGTGTAGTGATATAATACCATTTCTCTCTCCAGTTCTCTTATTGGTATTACTTTTAAGTCAAAATTACATTCCGTCTTCACTAAGGGTTGGCAGTGAGATTCAACATTTAACAACCTTCTACTTTGTTTAGCATGATTTCAATAGTCTTCAACTCGTTAATTGTTGTTTCACTTGTAGCTAAGGGCTGATTTAGCAAACCATCTTTTCTTTCAACCATTTCCTGAACTATGAAAATCAGCACACATCTCTCCTACTTGGAAATGGGACGCTCTCTTGTCTTTCTCCTTTCGAATAGCGGCCATCAGAAACTTTGTCACATTTAGAACCTAGCAAGATGGGAAGTAAAAGTTACCTGAGGAAAAAAAAACAACAAACAAAAACAGAAATAGTGTCTTTAGTCAATTACTTTATAAATGATAGTCACGCAGAAAGTGTTAAACAAAACTAACCCAAGCTGACCCGAAGCTGCCACTGGGCTAGATCTCTGCAGAATCCATATCAGGAGCTTAAATCTACCTGTCTGATATCAAATGTGATGGATGAAAGCCAGCCAATGCCGAAGTCAGCTTTTTCCGAGGAGCTATCTGGTTCAGATTCACTCAGGCTCAAATCTGAATGTCACAGCCTCGCTCACATCAAAGAGCTCTCCTTTTGGAGTCATTAATTCAAAGAGATGGTCCTCCCTATCAATTACAGCCAAGATTAAAATGTTTTCACGTTGTCTTGTGCAGAGTTGGAATTTTTATTTTATTTTATTTTTTCACTCGAGGCATAACATCAAAGTACGGAGCTGTTTAAAAAAAGAAAAAAGATAAAAGAAATCTTGTTTTTAGTTTATTGGATAAACTGCTTTCGAACAAGTGTACTGTAATGAAAAGGTATATTTCTAGTAAGCAAAAACCTTCTTGCTTTAAAGCCAAAAGATGTAGAAGTTGTGTTTTATAATCAATAATTCATTTCTTGTCAAAACTATCTGGTAGCTGGTTTAAACCTTTCCCAAAATACACGAGCAAAAGTTTCATTATCTGCCCTTGTTCCAAGGATATACAAATCACATTTGATTAAAAAAAAAAAAGACTACATCTTTTTGCAATAACTACATATGACCAACCGATAATATGTCTTGTTTCCCCCAACTTCAATGTACAATGAAACATACAAACATTTTGGAGCAACTACATTCAGAGTACATACGAGTCGAGATGTAAAAGAATTTTCGGTTTAAAGGGGAAACGCCTGGAGTTTTAGCCGATGAATGATTGAGGGGTTTGAAGCCTTATGCACTCTAAACAAAAAAGCAAAGAAAATAAACCCTTGAGAATGTAAATAATGCTTTGGCAGGGCTTGTTCAGAGAGCTGCCACCACCCATCCCAGCCCACCCTCCTCAGACTAATTTTCCTCATCTATCCATTTGGCTTTAAAGACCCTTTGAAGAATCTCTTTTGAGCTTGTTTGGGATGTTTATTTCAGCGGCACATTGGCAATGCCTCGTGGTGGCACAGCTGGGAGTAAAAATGAAATTGATTGATGACAACTCCAGCTGCATTTTGATGAAGAGGGCAGCGTTTGTTTGTCGACTGATGGTGGAAGTGGGGGTGCGTAAGATCTTTATTGTTTAAAACAGAACTTTTAGCTGTCGCAGGCTTGCTGCTTTGTTCAAAATATTTTGTGTTGCTGATTCTTAATTCTGGATGTTTTGCATCAGTATCTATTGCTGCTAAACAAAGTCCAATATCAGAAGAAATTAGCGTTTTGACAAAACCTACGTACCAGGTTATATTTATAGTAAATATAACCTGAGTTCTATTTATTATCCTGTGCTAATGCTCACAGGATGAGCATTATCTGGGTACCACACGTAATAAATAAATGACTCCCTAACATCTGCTTTCTATGTATTCGCACGGCATAACCGGATCCTGAAATGTTGCCGAAATGTATATCTGTCTCCTGCATGGTAACGCGTTGTTTCGCATTGAGTCGAGGAATGACTTGAGTTGATGTTAAGACTACTTTTCTGACTACGGTCACAGCACAGTGCTGTGTTACTGCCAGTACTATAGCCAGCTGTATAACAGAAGGCTACAAGCAGAGATTCTTAGCGCACAGTTAAATTAGAAGGAATTAAACCAGAGGATACTTACTTATACTTATCTACCAACCCTGAACAGGAGTATCTAGTTTATCTAGTTTATATAATTTGGATCAACATTATTAGACTACTTTTTAGACTCCTGTTCTTCCAACCCAGAAAAGAAATTAGACCAGACGATACCTGTCTAGCAACCCTGAACAGGAGCATCTAGTTTACACACTTCAGATTAACATTAGATTATTTTTCTTCTTTTGTTCTTTCCTTTGGTTTGTGATTTTGTTTGTTTCCCTTTAATTCCTGTAAAGCACTTTGTATTGCCTTGTTGCTGAAAATGTGCTATATAACTAAAATTACCTTTACAGTGATGCATGTTTTGAGCCACATTTGTGTCTGATTTTGCTCCTTCTCCTCAGCATTTCCTTTTTGATGCTGCATGTTATGGATCGATAGTGTTTTGCTGGCCTAGGACCCAAAAGGTTTTCAATACACTCACAAATTATTGATATGGTTGATTCTCATGGGACAGTCTGTCCAATTATTACAAGTAGCCTGCGGTCCCATAGGCTAAACTGACCCCTTTCGAATAGGACTTATGGCTGACACAAACATTCTCCAGGCACTTTACAAAACAAATTTATCAAAAATGTTTATTCAAAAATATATACTTGTAAAAATATTCATTGTATGTATTTCATACCTAAAAGCAACATTTACTTCTACTGCTGCTATAACAGCTCCTCATATTTATTATTTATCCCTGTGTTGCCTTGGGATGGACCGGTGACCTGTCCAGGGTTTTACCCCAACTCTTGCCTGTTGACCGCTGGCGATAGGCACCAGCACCCCTACTGATCCTGCAAGGATAAGCGTGTTAGAAAATGGATGGATGCATTTATTATTGTTGAGATGGTTTGTCAGCAGTGATGCAAGTGTTGCTCTGGTCCGTCGTGGTGTGGAAAAAGGGAGAGCCCAAAAGCAAAGCTCTCGGTTCACTGGTTTATCTTTCAATATGCAGTATTTACATATATGGATGATGTCAGAAAATGGGAGATCCCAGATGCAAGCAGCTGAAATGACCTTCCCCTCGTAAGGTTGCTGTGGTCAGAAGCTCAGTCACTGTAAAGTGTGGGAAGAGTAAACAGAAATTGAACTCGTGTAAGTGTAGCAATACTTTAGCATATTCTGAACTTAAGAAAAAGTAAAAGGTAGCCATTCAAAATATTACACCAGTGAGAGGAAAAATGTTTTTCTTAAAAAGGTTGGGGCGTGCCGTGGTAGCGTAGCGGTTGGCGCGACCCACATTTGGAGGCCTTGAGTCCTCGACGCGGCCGTCGCGGGTTCGACTCCCGGACCCGACGACATTTGCCGCATGTCTTCCCCCCTCTCCTTACCCCCTTCCTGTCGGCCTACTGTTAAAATAAGGGACACTAG
>CAEFZX010005488.1:0-29349 GCA_903066825.1 Alfaro cultratus | reverse complement strand
CTCCATTCCAAGGACACAGAAGGCAGCGTGGCATCCCAGGAATTTGATGAGAACACACGAGTCAGAGAGCCTCGCAGAATCCCAGCAATGCATTTCACCTCCTGGAATTTTTTGCCTCATTCAAGCGCTTCTGTTTAAACTCAGTAATCATCCTCGTCGTCTGAGTCCATCACCCTCCGTCTGTTGAACTGCCAGTGAGGCACAAAGCGCAGCGTGAGGTGAGATGGACAGAAACTGAATTGATGGTTTTAAGACATTTCAGGGCAACTTACTGTAACTGTGGTCTTTTTCTCCGTTTGCTGACTAACTTTTTCTAGGATCTCTATTAAGCCGGACTCAGAAATCTGAAAAGAGAAAAGTTTGCTCGTTATTCTGCCATGGAGATGACAAAAAGCAGGGGTTTTTTTGTCTTACCTTTCCTCCTAGCTTTCCAAATCGGGCCATCTGAATCAGATAGTTCTCGACTGCATTTGCCTTCTCTGGCTTCACCAATGCAAGATTGCTTACTGGAAAAAAAATAAAATAAAAATGTGTGTAATGGTATGCAAAACATGCATTTAGTAAAATCTAAATTTGAGTGTGCCCTTACATCTTGCTCGAGCAGACTGGTCCAGGACTTGAGCCAATATCGAGTTCCTCATTTCAGTTTCTCTGTAAATAAACAAACATAACATTTCCACATTGGTTCAGCTGAACCCAGTTAAAAACAAAAACTAAATGAAAATCATTTCAAGCAAAAATACACCAGAATACCTGCACAGACACACAGGTGCAATGACAAATATTACATTCATGGCTGAATATTTACAGGATTTATATAACTCAAGAAACCTGATGGTTGACAAAGATCTGCACCAGGCATAACCAAAGTACAATAAAGTTATTATAAACAATGATTAGCATATGCCTGTCACCTTAAATAACATGAGTGTTATTTATTCTGAAGTGCAATAAATAACACTCATGTTCTTGAAGTTGTTTTATTTAATTATCACCAAAAGAGATAAGTTCAGTAAACTAAGCAGGTTGTTCAACTTTTAAAGAACAAGTAATAATGATGGTATAAAATGCTGTGTTATCACTATTACTGTGAGAAATATCTAATATTGCTTAAGTGCCAAGTGCGTACTGAACCGCTCCAATCTTCTGTCTTAAAGCAATTCTAAACTGTGGACAAGTTACGATCAATTGTTTTAGTTTTTAATGAATTGTCTGTTGCCTTTGATCAGGAGTCCAATTCAATAGTTGATTGAGATCAGCTCAGAAAATCCCAAACAATAACTGTCTTGTATGAGAGGAAAGACAACTAAATGGAAAAAATACTAAATGACTTTAGCTTAATGATTTTAAATATCCCAGGAACCTTACCTTTGTTTAGCTTCTTCACCATGCTGATTATTTGAAGCATCCTGAAAACAGACAGCACAGCTTTACTCTATTAATTCTGCACTAAAATTACAGAACACAGCCTAAATGTTTACAGTTCTTCTTAAATACATTACTTTAGGATTTCTGCTCTTGGTTGGAATAAATTTGTGCAAATAAGATAATGAATCATCATGCAACCCACACGTCAAGCCTCATATACATTTGATTGTCAAATCAAGTTTGTTTGTACAGTACGTCTCAACAATGATGGCATTTAGTCAAATAATCGAGAATAATCATGATCAAATATGCGTCATTATTCAATGTTCCAGTTATTATTAATCAAAGGCCACTCTAAATAGATGAGTTTTAGCCTTGAATTGTATTGTGTTAATACAGATGCACCGATTACATTTACTGTTTTCTGGTTTCCCTCAAAGAGATCCACAAACTAGTTGCTTAATTTGATAAACATTTATTTCAGATGTAAAAACAACTCTGTAAAACTACTGTAAGTTTTTTATACATTTAAATAAAACACTATCACAAAGACATTGCCATGCTGTTAAGGCTTAAATACATTTTGGGTAATTGACCTATACTAGTTGATACATAGATCAGTCCACAAAAAACCACTAATTTTTGCGCAATAAGTAACATTCAGCTAATAAAATACCCCTTCAGAAGGGAATTATATACTGCAAAGAGCTCAAATTTTTAACAAGACAATATTTTCGTAGTAATTATTAGTTTTCCATACAACAAATTAATTAAACAAAACTCGAGTTTTAGATGTAGAAACTAATGTCAGCACCGGTGAGTTTTACTGTTACCAAATTTTCCTAAAATCCACTAAGTTTGCATTTATGAAAATAACTGATCAGTTTCCTTATGTGATGTCAGACAAAACGAATGTGTGAAGGTTTAATTTGGTGAATTTTATCCTGATTAAGTAATGATTTCCAACTGGACAGCTAACCAAATATAAAAAAAAAACCAAGCAATGCTATAATATTCTAGATATGTTGTTAATTGACAACACAAAAAAAAAAATCTGGCTTGTAACTTTAAACATTTATTAAAAGCTTCCGATCGAATAAAGAATATCAAAAATACTTTACCAACTTTAATCCAACACTTAACGGTTGTATTATTAAACGACAAAAAACAGATTTTTACAGGTCGACCAGTTTTAGTAGCGTTTCAGATTTCAGGGGTTGTGCGCTGACACAACACAAAGCTAACATGTTGCTATGCATCTGGTTAACACGACCACGGGAGGAAAGTTTTACACTTCGCTCGGACTTCGCTTCATTTCTTTGCGTAATCTGGTAATTGGGAAAACTACCCTGGAACCAGATGGTTTTCAGTGTTTAGGAGAGCTACTCTGTTAGCTGTAAAAGGACTGAATCCAGCGTCTCCTTATAAGGGGCCTCCAACACGTTTCCAGCTCCTGTTCCGTCCTTACCCCTTGCTTCGCCTGCAGTTCCGCCATCCTCTGCCGCCGTATAGCCTCTAATTCTTCGTCTGCCATTATTATTCACCGTAACGTTCTCCTTCAGATACAAAACAAGATAAGATACTGTACCCGAAATGCACACTTCACTCAAATCAGAGACAAGGCCCCACCTTAGCACAGCCCCAGAGAGTCGAGAGCAGATCACACAGATCAGGCGCTCAGGCGAAAGCAATGGATCACAGATGAGGGATCAATGAAGCTGCTGAACCCGAGTTATTGTTTCCATAAATAAATGTCAATGTCAAAATTATTTATACAGCACTTTTAAAACAGGTTTAAAACTGCACCAAAGTGCAGTACAAAAATTATAATAAAATAAGTTGATGAAAAGAAAAAGGGAAATAATACAAGAAAAAAAATGTATATACGAGGTATATATGAGGTAAAAATAATCAGAGTAGTAATAAGCATATATATAAAAAAAGAGACTTTACATGAAGGAATATAAGCTTCCAGGTGAGGACTGATCCTGTCTTGTTCAGATATCATATGTGGGTGTTGTGTGTGTGTGTTTCATCAATTAATGACATGGTTCATTATTGTGGCATTTAGCAAATATAAATAAGTTTGGTAATTCTGACTGACCTAAAACTATCATTTTGTTTAAAACAAATTCTAAGAATTATGTATTTAACTTTAGAAAGTGAGAAAAATCGCATCTTTTTTCATTGTGTTAACTCCTGAATCAAATGTGAGAACAAAAAACAACAACTTCTATTCCTATAACTATAACTGGCAACACTTCCAGATCCAAATAAAAATACTATGATTTCAAGAATTTATTTGCAGAAAATTAAAAGGGTTAATGACAAAAATACAATGCTTGAACTGTGACTTTATATGCTGAAAAAAAGTTTTACTTTTTATAATGCACAACACTGAAGAAAAACAAATGGCAACAAGGCATTTTCATTGAGAAGAAATCTGTTAAAGTAAACATGTTGCTATATGTTACATTATATAAATTATGCATAATTTATATGAATAATTATATACATTGTGCATAATTTATATAATGTGACACTATTGACATATAAATTGTGATTAATTAACACTGTTAATAATCACTTAATTGCAAGCTAATCATAAAATCAGTAGAATAAATAAAGTTTAACATTAACTCATACGGGTATTTGCACCAATAAGACAACAGTAGTTTTGTGGTAATGCATATAAACATTTATCTTTAATGTTGTAGCGCTAATTTCTTCAAGGAAAATAAACAAATACATATTTCGCCATTAGTGCAGCCAATAGGGTCATTAGTGGAGTTGCCAATGCTTTTTTTCAGTCAGACAGTGATAAGTTGATGTGAGGTTAACAACAGATGCTCTCTAGCTCCCCCTGTATGTGCTGAAGGAGAAACGACTCACAAGCAGCGGCACATGATACCTCTGGCCTGGATCAGTTATAGTGAAAACAATCTGGTTGGGAAAAGCAGAGATAAGCCACTTACATACAGCTCTGTCAGTGAGGTTACAAATGTTCACATATTCATAGGAGTTGTAATTGAACAATGGCTGCCATTTTCTCACCTCAACATAGGGATAAAAGGAGGTCTGTCCCATACTGGCCCAGTACTGACCAGTCTCGAAGTGCAATTTGTAGACAGCAGGTACAAACTGCTGCTGTGTGACCAGTCCTGGACATCGCCCATCACTGTTAGTTGTCCTGTTGAGAAACAACAAGCCTTTAGATGTGTGAATGGATATGACTCCTAGTAGATCGATATGAATGGTATTACCCAGAGGTTATCAGTTGCCAGACATTGGTTGAGGGGTCTTGCTGGTAAAGTCTGATGGTCATGTTTGATCCTGGGACCCCCAGTGCAGTGTTCAGCACATGAGTGGTTAGAGGACTGGGTGAGCCTGGCATAGTTGTGATCTACAGCAACAGAAAACAAGACTTAAAGCAGATGTAATGTTAAAACAAATTCTAAGAATAATGTATCTAACTCAGTCAATTCTTTTGCAGTTCAATTGCTCAAAAGAGATGAAGACTCTAATCGAATTGTCTTTCTTCACATATTAACTGGGGGAAATTAAGAGCCTGGAGAAACAAGTAATAGATGCAAAATCCAAACTTTAACTTTTCAAGAATTTCTAGACTTAGTTTCTTTCTTTATACTGAACACTAAATGTTGTCTGTTGGCTGCTAAAATTTGAGACACTTAGTGTGACTAACAAAGACACTTCAGATTCAAAAATAATTTATTTAGATCACATGATCTGCAACTTTAGTCACTTTCAACTTCAGTTACATTTTAATATTAGCTTAAGACCATAAACCAGTGGACAGTTTAACTAGCACTAATTTAATATAATTATTGCATCAAAATGGTCTTTTTTACTGTATTTTTAATCTCACCCAAAGTTCATAATAATGGCTTATACAATATGTTAAACAGTAAGTATAAATTGAGATAAATATTTATAAAAAGCTCTCTGCTTACCCGTCTTTCAGAGACAATGTGACTCTTCAGTTGCTGCAGCCTGAATTCACTCATGTTCACTTATAAATAATGTGACGTGGTTCTACAGTTTTTACTGTTACGTTTAGCTTAAATTTGTGGATGGTGAAAAGAATCAAAATTTTACTCACATTACGCCTGTAAAATCCTGCACACAGTCCCATTCAGTCAGCACGGCTTTCAGTACACAGAACCTATCTTTTGTCAACAATAGGCCTGTTGTGCAAGAATTTCCTTTGGCCACAGTTTTAGTTCAGCTCTTTGAACTTCTATGAGGCATGGCAGAGCCTGATAGATAATTTAGCAAAACAGTTTTGTAATGAATTCTACCTGTGAATTAAGAAGTATTATGTAAAAACCAACTTTTTTGAGCTCCTCCTTGGCGCTGCAGTCTGCAAGCCGAACTTCGTCCTATCTAGGTCTTGACATCTGTGAATAAATCTCTTCATCCTTATTTTAAAACAGTAATGTGAAGCACTGACCATGACAACAGTCAGACAACGGCCTTCAAGGGGGACGGGACTCTTATTTGAGACTTTTCAAGCTTCTTTAAGCTCCATCTTCAGTTTCTCATCGATAATATTTTTACTCATGAGAATCAAAGAGTTACATAAACCCACAGCTGGTGGAGGCCATTAAGTTGCTCCATGCAGATTTATCTCAGCTACAGGGATCTGTACCTCTCACTCTAAATGATTTCTCTCTTAAAGACACAGCTGCTGGAGGAACTGCTGGAGCTGTGCTTGTTGCTTTTTCCAGCCATTTTGGTCAAATAAATCAGATTTTGTATCTGTGTAACAAATCAGCAGGATGCTGTATGCTGATGATAAAAATGACAGAGCTGTAAAAATACACAGATTAAAAAATATATCTGTTTCTAAGATGCTTGGTGCCAAGATTATGTATTATCACACAGAGTTTTCAGACAAATTGCTCTATGTGGAAAGTACTGCAGTTTGTGTATCAAGTGTGAACATCGATGTATCAGATATGCCCACATCCACACAGAGTGAATGCTACTGAGTAAAGCCTCTTTACCTTTAAAATGAAAAACCTCTTGACTCCTCTCCTCTTTTGTGTCTTTGTCTTTCAAAATAACATCACCAAACAATGTGACGCACACGTTTATACTTAATATAATAACACATTTACTACAAGGACAATAATTCTTTGCATTTTTTATCTTAAAAGTGCAAATAGAAACATAGAACACATGAAAAGACAAACATTTATATATTTTTTCTTTTAAAAAGTAGCACAAAAGAAGTTCTAAATTAAGATATGATTCAGAGCTAAATGCATACATAGTAGTAGACAATAATACACAATGTTACACGTTGATCTGGGCCTTTAGACATTTTAAGTGTCAGATATGTGGAGGAGTCTTGAGGTGAGATTTTATTGGGATATCTGACGCAAAGATATCTGAAAAAGATGGAACGGTAACAGCTGATTGTTCATAAAGAATCAACTGGCACTCATTCATTCTCATTCATGTTAGGGTTTTATGCATCAGGGCATAGTAAAATAATTGGTTGTTTTGGATTCTAAAATAATTTAAAACTAGCTTCACTACTTTTCATTAAACAAAACTGAAGCCAAAGCAGAAAAGCAAGTAAATTTCAGAGGGAAATAAGCAGCAGGTGGATATGATTCAAACATCATATATACTGTATATATAAAGGCAATTTCCATACCATCTAAATTCACATATTGTACAAAAGATTTCTCAGTGGAAAACATTTAAGGCAGAAATTTCAAAAAAGGAAACATAAAAGAAATATAAAACCTTCATTTTAGACTCTGCAGACCTCCGTTAGCTTATTAATTGTTAAAGTGCATGACAGTGCAATTTTAAAAAAAGTTAAATAACTATGGATTGCCAAGAGGTCGGCCAAAGTGGGCCTTGAAACAAAACATTCCTAACACAATATTAGATCAACAACAGAATTACTGAAACAGAGAAATATCAAACCATTGCAATGACTCAAAGTCCAGACCTCAATATGATTGAAATACTGAGGTGGAACCTTAAATAAACGTTTCGTAATCAAACATCAATAATGAAGTGAAGAAAGACTGTAAAGTCAACCGACATTCCTCCACAAAATGTGAGACTAATAAAGTCATACGGAACAAATAACTTCAAGGATGGTGCTGCTAACGTTGGTTATATTAAATCATAGGATGTGCTGAGTTTTTCACACAACACTTTTGATTTTTCTTTATCTTTGTGTAATAGATAAAACATTGCAGAATCTGTTTTTGTGCACTTCAGGTTAGACTATTTCAGAACCTGGTGAAGATCAGGTAATTTTTCTATTATGTCCTGATGTGTGTAAAACACCAAACCTAAAACAAACCTAAAACAAGGTAGAATCTTCATTGTACACGAGCTTGTGTGTTCATTGTAGGAGGTCAGTCTTTTTGGTTTGTTATGTTGAGTTAGGTATGTCTTAGTTGATTTCTTTGGGCCCATTTTTCTTATATTTTTGAGATTTGTTGTTAAAAGCTTTTTGTTAAGATATTTTTGGAAATTAAATGGAAATTATTTTTTATATATGCCTTTGTCCTTGTTTCTTGCTGGTCGGACCGTTACAGTTGGTAACGATGAAGACATCGTTCGCGCCATGGACCGAATGGAGAACGACTGCCTTCCTTCTGTGTCTCTCAGCAGGATAGATTTTACGTTTAAGGACGTCAAGTTCAGGCAGCTGCAGAAGGAGCGCTTCCTGATTAAAAACGACGGCCAGGTACCGTGTCACTTTGCCTTCATCCCCAAACCAAACGACCCAAACTATTGCAAACCTAGTTTGGTACATTAACCTTTACTTAAAGGTTAATGTCTCTCTTCCTCCATGTTTGGTATTTGATCCACATCTTTCATATTTTCCTCGCTTTCTTCCTTAGGGTCAGAACCGTCACTATTCATCTGTGACCGACGGGTAGGGAGGAGGAAAACAAAGAGGATGTTCATTAGCTGCCAGTTCAGAATGACTCAGGAAATTCTCACATGCACCTTTAACGATTTTTCAAAGGAGAAGGAATGCACATACTATGTGGTCATCATCTTCATCATCAAGCACCTTCCTGTCAGGGCTCTCTTCGTAGATCCAGTGGCGGGAACTGGGCGGGAAGAAGGAGGAGAGGGAATTCTCTGGACTGCTAGCTAACACGCTGAACGTTGAGCTGAGCGGACTGTCCGCTCTTGTGGGAGAGTCTGCTAAATAAGATGAAACAGAGGCACTACCTTCAGTTTTCACACAAAAGATAAACCTTAACTCGCTCCTGAGATTTAAGCACAAAACAAAGTTGGTAAATACCTTTCTTAAACTGATAGCCAAGACGGCGCAGTGTGTTACCAACAGTGTGCTTGGTGACTGTGGTCCCAGCTGCCATCAGGTCATTAACAAGCTCCTCCCGTGTTGTTGTGGGCTGATCCACCACTTTCCTTATGATCATCCTCATCCCTTCAGGCAAGATCTTGCATGGAGCTCCAGATCGAGGACGATTGACGGTCATTTTATACTTCTTCCATTTTCTAATAATTGCACCAACAGTTGGCACCTTCACACCAAGTTTTTTGCTGATGGTCCTGTAGCCCATTCCAGCTTTGTGCAGATCCACTATCTGGTCCCTGACGTCACATGACAGCTCTTTGGTCTTGCCTACTCTGTGGGAGAGGTTGGAATGAGAGAAACTGAGTCTGTAACCAGATGAGTTTTGCTGGATTTAAAAAAAACATTTCTTTATTCCACACAGTGTCAAACTAGAGTCCATTTCAGAGAATAGTCTTGTTCCGTGATTTACAGATGTCCGTTACGCATCACAAGCAACTAAGAGGTCTCAATGAAAGTTTGAAGCCAGAAATACATTTTACCTCTGATTCTCCTCAGGATATATCCCCAGTACAAACTGGAAGTTGTAAAGTGGAATTGCAGAAAAAGTGATTGCTGCAAAAGCAGCATGACTCAGTGATGCAGAGCAATGGAAACATAATCCCCCATTTAGTCTGAGCAATACGTTGCAGATGTTCCTAATGCAGGGCTGTGATCTGAAAGGATCTTAAACTAAATCTTAACAATAATTAAACAAAGATATACGTTATATATATAAGATAGACACAATATACATATGCATAAACCTGCAGTAATATTTGATCATGTATGCAGAATATCCCATTTATTTTGAAGAAGTCCTCTCAGAATGATCGAGGCTAGTACCAGAAGCTTAGAATATCCACACTAATATCAAAAAGGTAAACAATTTCTAAATAAAAGTAAGATTCTGTCAGTGCACCCTACACTGCATGTTTCTGCCTAACACCAGCATGAATTTTACGGATTTTGGGATGTATTTATGGTATGATCACATCATAAAAATACAAAATTTCCCTGAATTTACCTTAAATTTTACATTAATCTTACCAAACCATTGCTGGAAAAATGTAAACTAAATAATATGGACTTAATGTTTGTTATGGGAAGATTTGCTAGCGTTATAACAGCATTGCAAAAGTTAAAGAAAAAAAGCAACAACTTCTGGATATTATCTCTGTTGCCAAAGCCAATGGACCCAAAATATGACACCTCACCTTTGTTTTGGTTTCTCGTCTTGCTGATTATTTGCAGGGTCCTGAAAAGAAATAAGACAAAAAAAAAGTCACCTGAAATATACATGTATTTGTTTCTGTTCGCTTATGGCAAACCTTCATTTGAATTACTTTTTACAGAATCTAAGAAATCCCGTGCAAGCGTCTGTAGGATAATAAGCGGCGAGCTGCATGTGACATAATGGGCTGGATATTATTGATATCATTATTAAGCTAAATGGTTAGTGTTGTGAAAAGGTTTCATTTAATTTAACACCCAGTTCTGCCTCACCCCGAGCTCTGCCTTCTGCTTCTTTGCTGCTCTCTGCTTCCTCAATTTATCTGCCATTTTTGGCGACAGAAATGTAGACCTGCAAATAATTACATGACAGAAGGCATCGCATCGTTCACGTTCCTCTCAAAACAGACGGGGAGCGTAATCAAGAACAGAAACAACGATCCAGGATTCAGGGGGAAGCAATGGAGCACAGAGAGAAGATCACAAACCAGGGGCTCATTTTTACTGAACAGAGAAACTATAAATAAATAAATAAATAAATAAATAAATAAATAAATAAATAAACATGATTGATGATGTTCTTTACCTGATCTTAAAAGGTAAATACACAATTAAAAATATGACCTGTACTAAAAGCAATTTGGTTCTCGACACGTAAAGTATCTAAGCCAGGACGTCATCACATCCAAAAAGGCAACCAGTCCACTGGAATCAAACTACAAAAGACATCCTATACAACCTGCAAATATTCTATATAATTTAGCTTAAAAACACAAAAAACAAACCAAGGAAAACACATACAAATACTGACTTCAAAGTTTTATTTCTAGACACTCATTTGGCCAAAATATAAACTTTCAACTCAGCAGTTTTTAATTTGGATGTATGCTTGCACTCACTGTGATGCTGAAAAAGTATATACCTTTTCATCTTCAACTTCTTAGCAGACACCTGAAGGTTTTGGATCAAAACGGATTGGTGTTTGGAACTTTGGCTTGGTTTAAAAGGGTTAGTTGTCATGCTTTTCCTGTTGCTAAAATAAATACCTGCTGGGCATAAGCTCATTCATATTATTCATAGTGCGCATCCGAAGGTGCAGTCAACATCTTGTACACAATCTTTTAAAATAGTGTGGAAGTATTTGCCCTTTTTTTTTTTGACATGTTTAACTTTGCTAAAAGGCGGGACCCTCTATACAGTGCAGTTTCAACAACTTAAATAATTTTACTGTAAAACAATTATGCTTCTTTTCTTTTTTATTGTTACTCTCTTTAGCTTTACAGCTTTATATTTCTAATATTTCTATATTTTTAAAGCTGTGTTTTACTTAACTCTTTATTTACCCATTTACTTAACAATATATTGTTATTTAACTAACTAATTTATTTGAACAGAATTGAAAATAAATGAGAATACAGCATTTGAGGTTACATCACCATTTCATAAGATCACTTGCACCACTTCATTTTAATGGGGTTAGGTTTTAAATCAATGTCAATATTATGTCAGTAGAGTACCATGTCAAGCACAATACAGACAGAACAAATAATGTTCCTTAAAAATATACTTCACTCATTATTTATTCACAGCACACTTGAGTTATTTAGGTCCCAATTTGAAAACAGTATTAGTTATTTCAGTTACAAAATACATCTGCAGTACTGTAGTCCCTGTCGTTCTGGGTCAGCCAGTGAAAAAAGTGAAGGTTGGTTCAGGCGGTTCCTTATAGTTGCTCTCTAGCTCCCCCTGTACGTGCTGTACGAGAAACGACTCACAAGCAGAGGGACATGATATTTTTGGTCCGGGTCAGTTATAGTGAAAACAATCTGAAGAACAAAAGCAGAAAATAAATAAATAAATAAATAAATAAATAAATAAATAAATAAATAAATAAATAAAAGAAACCAATAGAAAAGACAAACAATCTCACATTCTTATATTAATAATGTAGCAAGGACTTGAATTGTATAGAAAGTACTTCAACTTCTTTTCTTGATTGCTCATGATTTCAATTGTAATCCAAATTGCTTCTTTAGTTGTACATTCAGATTAGAGCCAAACTATTACAATATTATTCTTGTCATAGTTAAACATATTGCACTGTGGTTCCTGGGGTGTTTTGAATCAATGACTCCAAGACATTCGTCTTACACTTACTGTGGATAATTTTCCATTTTTCAGATGTGTTCAACTTATAAAATTGAGATGTAAAGTGTGAAATGCTACTGACACATTTAACATGTTGGTCTTGTTGGAATGGATAGAATATTTAGGGAGGAGGCTTTTAGATGATTGGTGAAAACAAGACAAGAGGTGCTGTTGCTTTTTATTCAAGAGCATAGACTGCCTTTTGCTTAATAATTAAAAATCTAACCCACCAACAACAATGTAAATAATTCAGCAATGCAGCTTAGAATGAAAAGTCACGGTTGGCCTTTTCTTACCTCAACGTAGGGATAGAAGGAGGTCTGACCCATCCTGGCCCAGTACTGACCAGTCTCAAAATGCAGTTTGTACGCACCAGATTTAAACTGCTGCTGTGTGATCAGTCCTGGACATCGCCCATCATCGTTTGTTGTCCTGTTGGGGAAGAGCACATTTTAGGATCTGAGAAAGAAAAAAGTTTTCGTATAATTTGGAATTTGAAAGGGATCAAACTTAGAGATATTGTGAAAACGTATTTGCCGCTTTACAGATTTCCTGAGATTTTAGATGATCCGAAACCTTTAAAAAGTAAAATCTGAAAAATATATCAAAGGAAGCAAATACTTTTTCACAGTTTACCATTTTCAAAGAACATTACCCAGTGGTTATTAAGTGCCAGACATCAGTTGAGGGGTCTTGTTGGTAAAGTGTGATGGTCACGTTTGATCCTGGGACCCCCAGTGCAGTGTTCAGCACATGGGTGGTTAGAGGACTGGGTGAGCCTGACATAGTTGTGATCTACAGCAACAGAAAATAAGACGTGTTTAGCTACTTTAATCTGGAACAACCACATTATGAATTTGTCAAACGACGTCAAATATAAAAACCTTAAATTTGAGACAACTATGTACTTTTAGGTGTACACATTTTCAGTGTTCGCAAAAATCCACTTTGCCTCTCATAAGTCAATAAGAGACAGAGGAAAGTAATACTGCTGGCTCTGTTCTGATTCTAATTTGGTTTTATGCAATTCAATTTGGAAAAAATGGAAAGAAAATATTAATTTGCTAAATTTGGGTGCTCTGATTTAAGCTGTGAATAAATCAGAAAATCCAGTTATTTCATCTAAAGGGGAAGTTCATTTACACATAAAATTTTATATTGAAGTTTTACAAAAAGTCCCTGCGACAGACTGGCGACCTGTTCAGGGTGACCCCGCCTCTCGCCCGAAACGTTAGCTGGAGAGGCACCAGCACCTCCCGACCCACTAGGGGCAAGGGTTTAAGAATATGGATGGATGGATATTACAAAAAGAGGTATTTACACCATGGTGCCACTAAAAACAACTGTCACAAAGCTTTATGGCTCCAAAATTAAAATATCTAATTGAACTTTTAAAAAGATGTTTAAAAATACAATTTATACACATCAAGTGAATCAAGAATAATATGTTAATCTTGTTTACAGAAAAATAAGATATAAACTCGTTAAAAGCTTTCTGCTCACCTTACTCTTAGACAGGATGTGCCTCCTCAGTAGCTGCAGCCTGAATGCGCTCATGTTCACTTATAAATAACATTGGATGTGGGTCAGCAGCTTTGCTGAGAAATTTAATTTTATGGTTAAATGAACAAAATCAGATTTTTACTCACACTAAGCCTGAGAAATCTTGCACACTGTCCTACTCAGCACACAGAAACTTGTCTTTTTATCAACAGTAGGCCTGTTGTGCAAACTTTTCCTTCGGATACACTTTTAGTTCAGCTTTCTGAACTTATATGAGGCGCAAAAGCCCTGAGTTTATTGGTGGGGGAGTTAAAAATCCGTGAAAAATAATGCAACAGAGCATTTCTTTATTATTAATGTTATCAATATTGTATGCAGGCAATTACCTCCGTGTGAAAGGTTTATTTTCTCCTATTAACTTTCCTCTCACGGTCCAAAAACATGCAAACATGTGACTGTGAGTTGACCTTTGTGGTTAGATGGCTGAGGATCTGTCTATGCAAGAGAAGAAAACCTGTTACTGAAGAACGTGGTTTTTGGACAAACTCAACAGGAATCTTAAAGCTCCACTTTCATTTTCTCCGTGTGTATATGTCAACTGGTGGAAATGAACGACTATAAACCCACAGCTTGTGGAGGCCATTTCATTGCTTCATGCAGACTTATGTCAGCTATATGCGTCTGTCCTTCTCCCTCTCATTGATTTCTCTCAGGCATACTTGGCTTATACAGAGGCAGCTGCTGGGGGAACCGCTGCAGTTGTGCTTGATGGCTTTTTTCAGGATTTTATTAAGTAAATCTGATTTTATGTCTGTGCAGCAAATCAGCAGGATGCTGTGAACTGCTGATAAAAAGGATGGAACTGTAATGCATACAGATTTTAAAAAAATGTATCTGAGTTCTTTATCTGTTTCTGCGGTGCTTGGTGCCAGGATGATGCATTATCACACAGATATTTAGAGTCATCGTTCAGAGAAATGGCTCTGAGAGGAAAAAAAGCTGCAGTTTGGAAACAGTTTGTGGAGTACATGTGAAATTGCAGATTAATCAGGACTGGCAATGTGTGAATGTTACTGAGAACTGTCTCTTTGCAGATGTGCTCTTTAATAAACACATCTGAGGACTGAGTGAAAAGAAAGATTTGAGGTCATTTGGTAACAATTTGATCTGGACTCAGCTTTTCTCCTTTTTGTTTATGGTGTCCAAATCTAAGAAAAATCACTCTTGAACCTTGACATCACTTCTTCAACCATCGTCTTTTATTCTTCTTCCATTTCTGTAATAGTCTTTCAAGATAAAAACATACCACAATGTGCTGCATACATACTCAATATGAAAATACTTTCACTACAGTGACAACAAGTATTTTATCTTGATAGTGCAAACCAAAACATGTAACAACATAGGAATTAGATAATTATTTATAACATCATTATTTTCCTTAAAAAAGTACCACACAAGAAGTCCTAACTTAATATTTAGTTCCAAGAGCTAAGCAATTACAGTAAAGTATACAATAATACACAATATTACACACTGATTGGGGCCTTTACACATTTCAAAGTGCCAAATATGTAGCAGAGGAGATCTGTAATATTTCACCAGCACACCTGTTGCAGAAAAAGTACAGTTCCTTACAAAAGTATTCATAACCTTTGACCGTCTCCACATTTTGTCACGTTTCAACAACCAACTTCACTGAATTTTATTGAGAGTTCATGTGAAAAACACAATGTAGAAAGTTATGAAACGTAAAGAAAATGAGATGCAGTTTTCAAAAGTTTTTCAAGAGTAAAAATCAGAAAAGAGTGGAAAAAGAGCCCCCTTCACTCTGCTACTCTTAAATAAATCCCTGTTGTCTTCAGAAGTTGAAACCAAAAGTGAGCTTTTGGCCTACATGCACGACACTAACACTGCACATCAACGTGGATCCACCTTCCCCACGGTAAAACACGGTGGGGGCAGCATCATGCTTTGGCTTTCCTTTGCTTCAGTCAGATTTGGTGGAGAAATTGATATAGCTATAAAAAAAGAAATGTTTACAGGGGTAGACAGGCCTTCCAGCAGATAAGTGACCCTAAACATACAGCCAGAGGTAAAGTGGAATGGCTGATATCAAAGCCCATTAATGTGTTGTATTGTATGAAGTTGTTCTCCATCCCGTCTGATTTTATTTTTTCCTTTAAATTTGAACTATTGTTTGACTTTTGAAAAAAATCTGCAATGTATCTAAGCAGTGATTAATGCTGGTAATTGTTGTGTTGTGTAAAGAAAAGACAAACGTAAGTAAAATACAAAGGGAGGCTTGTGATCAGAACTGATTCATTTTCCATCAGTGTGATTCATGGGGAGTATTGCTGTTCTTATTGATCCGTGCCCTCAGCGGAACCGATTCATTTTAAGTAGTGAGGATTTAATCTTTACTCAGCTTCCAGCTTTAATTTACATTTACGTTATATATAGAATCAGTGCGTCCTTTTTCTTTCAAGGTAATCTGAAATAATCTTAATTCTATTCATGTTTTGTCGTCACATCTTTGTTTCTAGGTCAAGTAAAACCAAGCAGCTGTGGTAATAATAAATATGTTATCTGATCTGATATGTCCACGCCGCGTTGAGCCTCTGTTGGTGGGCGTTAACTTGAAGGTTTAGGTTTCTCTTCGTCCATGTTTGGCACCTAATCCACGTCTTCTACGTCTTCTTCTTGTTTGTCCCTCATATTTCCTCCTCGGGGTCGGAGCTGTGGCTGCTCATCTGTGACAGACAAGCAGGCAAAAAGACAGACGTGGAGACGGGGAGGTGAGAGGGAAAGACAAAGAGGAGGTTCATTAGCTGCCAGCTCAGAATGACTCAGGAATTTTTTTTCTTCTGTGGAAATAACTTGATTTCACAGACTTGGTTCATGTGCAACTTAGGAGACAGAAACTGGAATGTCTCACTCCAAATGCCTAATTTAGAAAAATGAGCCACTTGCTCATTAGTGGTGCAATGTTTAGGGGGTTTCAGAGAATACAAGCAACACATGATGGTCATTGTCACACGCCTTCATGTCGGGACTCTCCCTGTGGATCCGATGGCGGGAACTGGGTGGGGAGAGGGAGGACAGGGAATGCTCCGGACTGCTGGCCGTCACCACATAGGACAAGCTGAGCGGACTGTCCTCTCTCAGCGGAGACTCTGGAAAACAGGATGAAGGAGATTATACCTCTTGGGGATGAGGAACTAAAATGAAGGATTTTTGGTGAAACAGTGTGTAGAAAACGAGGTGTGACCGGCTGGCTTTTGTAGCGGGTGACAGGCAGACCATCAGAGTGGAAGTGACAGGATGAAGGACAGATGTGCCGTGAGTGGGAGGGAGGTGAGAGGCGGATAGGATGCATGGTGATGGACAGACGAGTCAAATGATGGTGGGGTAAATTAATATAATGATGAAAGCTATCAATCCATCAAGGTCACTCAGCTGCATCTCACACAAGACGTAGATTGCTCCACAGGGACACTGTGTGTCATTTGTGTTTCTGTAGATTATCAGTTTGTTTAAAGCTACAGTTTAAAGTCAGTTTTCAAATGGGATCACAGGATTTTGGCCCTTTCATTTGCATATTAAGCGCCTTGCAAAAATATTTATTTTGACTTGAACCTATTAACTTCTTTTCATGTTAAACCAAAAATGTCACTTTATTTTATTGAGATTAAAAGTGACACACCAACACAAAGAAGTGTATAACTGTGGGACAAAAGGAAATTTACAAATGTTTTCCCCCAATTTTTTTTGTCAACTAAAAATCTGGAAAAGTGAGGCATGCTAATGTATTCAGCTGTACTTTGTCCTGCCATCTTCACTTCTACGACACCATAACTTTTGGAATTAGTCTCTTTCACTTTTTCATGTCAAGAAACTGAAATGTTTACCCATTCTTCTTTGCATAAATCAATTTCATTCATATTGGATGGAGAGTTGCATCCTGACATATATTATCAATTAGATGTACAAACTTTAACTAGACCACAAGAATTTGCTTTAATCCACACCATTCAAACCAGTTCTGGTTGCTCAGTACCATTGTCCTGCTGTGAGGTGAACCTCCACTCCAACCTCAAGGGCTAAGCAGCTTTTAAAAGGTTTTCTTCCAGAATTAGCCTGGACAGCGTTTAACACCATTCATCCTTTAAAATCTGATCAGTTTTGCTGTCATCACTCAACAAAACCAAGCCCACAGCCTGATGCTCCTGTAGCACATTTTAACAGTGGGATATATCATTTTGGATATAAACATCATAAAAAGTAAATTTGTATGACTAGTGCATCTTTTTCCATGTTTGCTGTTTATTTTTCTTCTAATAGAGGCATTTTTCTCTCCACTCTTCCAGTTATCCAACATTTGTTATGTGCACAGGTAATAGAATAAAAAATTAAATCTCCACCTCTGATGTGGACCTCTGCAGCTCCAACAGGTCGGCTTTTGGCTACTTCTCAGATTAGTGCTAACCTTTCTTCAGTTTACGGGGAACAGTCTTGTCTTTGGTATATATGCAGTTTTCTCTCCATTTGAGAAAGATCAATTAAAGGGTAGCTGTAAAATGTTCAAAGCCTGGATGTTGTTTTATAACTTAACTCTGCTTTAAACATGGTTCCTTGGCCTTCATGGTTCTCTGTTCCTTAATATGCCTAAAAATTAACATTTGATTCCACACAGATGTGGAGCTAACATACCTGGTGACTTCTAAAGGTAATTATTTGAACTACATTTGCCACATAGCAAATTTGAAAATGTTTCTGAATATTTTTGCAAGGCAGTCAGTGTTACGCTTGCAAGCTGGTGTAACTAATGATAAACTTCCACATGATGGCAGCAAAATCCACGCAGTATTTTAGGTAGTGCTCACATAGTTCCCTTTTCTTACTCCATATATTGCTTAAAACTATAGCTGTGTTAATCCACTGTGGATAGTATTCAATTTGAAGCACATCATCACTGGATGATGGAAATAACAGACTGATTAGTTGAAAGAGTTGTGGCTCCATTCATGCATAACATTTCCATCCTCCTCTGCCCCTGCAGCACCAATTCTGAGTCATTATGATCTGGACTGGCGCCTGCCAGGACTAAACCAGAATGAATCTGAAAGTAGGCGCATCACACTGAGTCTGTTTTAAAGCGATTTTGATGCACCAATAGATTATCTACCGTTTGATCTCAAACCCGTGTGCCTCCGCCGTCGTTCTGAATGAGTGTCTCACCTTTGTGGTCGTTCTTCTGTGTGTCCATCCTGTCAAGGCTGTCAAGAAGCCCATCGATCTGTGTCTTTATCAGAGTCAGCTCTTTTTTAATCACCTGCAGCTCTTCCATCCCCACTGAAGGAAAGAGGGAGAGGGAGGTAAGCAACAATAAGAATTATAGAACCTGAAGTACCTTTCAGAAGAGGTTCAGGTCTAGCTAGTATTTAAAAAAAGTGCTGCAGTTTGGTTCAGCAATGATAATGTATTTTAGGAGGAACAGTGCAGGTATTTGACTAATACTTTGCATCAGTATGTTTATGTTTCAGGGTATGTTTTCTCATATGGCCTATATGATATTTTAGCTCGCTCAGGTATTTTCAGGCATCAATCACAAACTTGAGTTGTATGTTAGTTTGTTTTTTTTACCATATTCTTTCATCCCTTCCTCCTTCATCACTAATCCCTTCATCCTTCACAGCGCTTCACTTATTCCACATTTTGTTATATTACAGCTTTATTACAATTTGAATTAGTCATCTCTGCAACCAACTTCCTTAAAGTCTGAACAAACGGTTGGCTGCTTTAAATCAGAACAAAAATTTACTGAAGCCTCTCCAAAGATTTAAATACTTTTTTAAAACAATTAGCTGTTTTCATATTTTATTTCATATTTGCATTTTATTGTTTTTGTTTATTTTTAGATGATGTTTGCACACAGTTTTGTCATATTTTCTTCATCTTTGGTCCTTAATTTATAAGAGTTGGAACCTAAAGCTACCTTCTCTACCAAATGCTTCTGTTTCAGCTACAAGGTAGTATCTTTTTCCACACCGTTTTTGAAAAGCTTACGTGAATCTGCCTCAGCCCATTCATATTACTCACACTTGGCTGTGTTTGAACTTGTGGAGTGGGCTCTTGAGCTCTTAGAGTGGGTTCTGTCTCGACTGCGTCTGTGCCCACTGGAGTAGGAGTAGGAGGAGGAGCGGGATCTCTTGGCCACACTTGGTCCTGAAGGGACAGGAGAGAGGGAGGCTGGCACACGCTGATAGTCACACGCCCTGCAAATTAAGCAGACAGACAGTTTTCAAAGTAACTTATATTTAATTGCGACTGTATGCAACCAGTTTTGTCTGTGTAGCATGTAAAGCTTTGTTACGGTTTAATCCAAGTGAGATGGAAGCAACACATTTAGACATAAACAAGAGAAAATCTAAACAAAAACATTCATGAGATAAGGAGAAAAGACCATGCGTCTTATTTCACTTTTCTCACATTTTAAAAGAAATGTGTTATTTTTAAAAAAGTTATTTTTAGAAAACTTTTGTGTGTATGTGTTTTGTGCACACAAACACACAATTAAGACTAAAATTATTCTTTTATCAATACAAACAAGTTTCTTCTGACTGTAAGAGATCTTAATGTTTTGGCACTACTCACCTAAAGTCCCTACTTGATTCTGATAAGAGAAAATGTGGCGAGAGCTAAAGATTAGGGTGATGGCAAGGAGGCCTTCCAACCTCGAAGACTTGAATTTCATCACTACATATGCAATAAGCTAGTCAGTAAATATAAATAGGGTTTAATGCTGTTATGCCATAAAAAGATTTTCTCTTGATTACTGAGAATGATACGGTTTTCGACATGTCAATCTTTAATAATGTGTATAAAAAAAACAAACAAATCAACAATTTTTATTTTTTTCAAAATTTGCAGCTCTTTTTGAATTATTTTACTGTTTTTTTAAGAGATACTTGTCTTATTGCCTATCAAAAAAGAAACTTGGTTGCAGAAAAATTATTTTACTTTTAAATTTACCACAGGATGGGCAGCTCTGAGCCCAACTCTATGTGTAATAAAGCTCAATATTTCCGATTTGTTCAGCAGGTAGAAAATCATTAATGGCCTAACCACTTCAATATTCAACACAAAGCCAAATGCGATAAAATTTGTTCTATTGCATTCAGCCAAAAGCAGCAGACTATAGACATTGAAATAGATCAAATAAACTAGGTAAAATGAGAAGGCAGCTATTAAAACAAATACGCATCTTTGCACTGCTCCTTTGTTTTGTTTTATTGTGTCTCCAGAGCAAGAGAGTGAAAGTGTTTCCTCTGGTGCCGGCCTCCTCTCTGCGGACCGCTCCATGTCTCTATCTGTCACTGAATGTAATTGGTTCTGTCAGGGCCAATCAATAGCGCCCCGCCAGGCTGGTAGTGCTGCAGACAGCGGGTGTATCACAGTCAACCTCTATAGTGGTTACAGAAATGACACTTTGTGCATAGCTGTTTCTGTAGAAAGAGAAATATGGTGGTGATTTAAAGTAATAAACAAAAAAAAGAAAATCCTCAGCACTCACTGACCCACTGAGTAGGTGAAACACAAGCCACAAGATCAAAGTTCACTATTTAGAGCTCCGGCTGCACTCAGAGTATTGCATCAGTCAGTAAAAAGCAGCTTAAAGTAATTATTAATATTTTATTGCAGTGACATAGTCTCACACTGAAAAATGTTGTAAAAACCAGCAGAAAAATACACAGCAACATTTTGTATAATTTATACTTCTTAAAGTTGATCAGAATGTCTAGGGACTTTTAATTATTAATCCACATCTTCCGTTTAAGTCTGGACATTTACTCATCTCTCTATGATGTGACGAAATTGGAGCCCAGGTGCAATTCAGACTTTAAATATACTGGGCAGTAAAGATGCAAAATCAGTTTACCTTGAGATGTCTAAAAAAAAATCAAAAGTATTTAAAAATGAAAATTTGGTAAGGGTGCAAATACTTTTTCCACAGAGCTTTGTAAATTAAATCTAGGTATTAATCAGGAGAAGTGAGCATCCAAAAAGAGAACTTAAATCATGATGGTAAAGTATATTCGCTGATTGAGTCGCAGAGCTGTGAACTCATTTCTATGTTTTGTTGTTTTCTGAGAAGCTGTAAGTCCTGGCAATGCGACCAATACACATACTGCGTCGTTGTGCACCTCCAGAACAGAGTGTCGTCACGTGGATGAAGTGCATCAGGACACCATAACTGAGTGAGTTTACATGATTTGAGCACCAGGGAGGCTCGTTCTCAGGGAGCATCGGGAGAGACGGCAACCAAAGACATATTGGAGTTTAAAGGCTTTTCGAGCGGTTTGCAGGGGGCAGATACACAACGTGATGCTACACAGGCTTTGAAGTGTCATCCCAGAGAAAGGAAGCTCAGACAATGAGAGAACGCAGACGGGTGAGGATTACAGAAAAGTGTGTGGGCGTATGTGTGTGAGAGAGTGTTTGTCTCTGTGGATTAGACCGTGCATGTAAAGCAGCTTTGTCAGCTAGAGCTGTTATCAGTGTGCTGAAAGACACTTTACTTTTGTGTTTGAACAACAGGACAGTCCACCAAAAGACTAATTTCTCTCATCCTCACAAAGTGACGTTGTCAACAACAAACACTGAAACACAAATGCACGCATCATGCATAGGCAGACGCACGCATAGACTTCACAGATTTAAACCTAGAGGGATATGCATATAAAAATAAATATTTTATTTTTTGCGATACACATTCACACACAAGCACACGCTCACACGCAGCTGTCTGTAGTGTTGGCCAGTAGCACGGAAAATAATCAGGCACTGTGTTAGACACAAATTGAAAATCAGTGGCGAGTGTTTCCCCCTAAACAGAAAGAAAATGTAAAAGAAGAAAACAAGAGAAAAAAAGACAGTGGAGCAAAATTGACATTAATTTAAGCAACTGATGAACAAACTTAGAAAAAAAGAACTGATAGAAGGAGATGCACATTACCCATGTGTGTTTGTGTATATGTGTCCTTATTATGTATTGTGACCGTTTCCTGTTATTCAGATGTGCTGAGTGCAGCAGTTAGAGTTTGGGCCTGAGGGATGGAGGGCGCTCCCAGAGCAATTTTAGTAGATGACTGATTACATGGAGCCACTCACCACCTTGTCCACCTGACTGCTGAGCTTACAGTGCAAACATTTTAACTGCTCAGCCAAGAGTTTATGATACTTACTCAACAATAATGCTTACACAGTTTTACAGAGACATGTCTTTATGGTTGTCAACTTGTCCAGGCAGCGAGACAGAATGAAAATCAAAAGGAAAAAGCTTCAATTTTTCCACTTCCGTTTTATATGATATGATAAACAAGTATTACACCATTTAAATGTGTTGGATGGAATAATGCCCTTGAAAATTCTTGACTGATTATAGAAAATGTGAATGGTAAACTACAAATGAACCATAATTGAACAAGAACACTAATTAAAGATCAGATTTAATAATATTTGATAATACTGATTAGTGAAAATTCCTGCATTTTTATAAAATTTTCTGTTTGACATTATAAGGCATCATTTTATTTTTAAATCACATTGATCTAAGAGTAGAGCCTTGTGGGATCCCTTAGGCAGGAATATGTAAGACGTGACAAAGACTGCACAGCAAAAAGTAGAGAGTTAAAATTTCAGGGTTAAACGTGTCAGAGTTAATTTTAACTCATTAAGTGTTTTTTTAACATTTAGCGATTTAAATGATGCCCAGTGTTGGAGTTATTTCGCAGAGTTGATTGAGTTGGTGTTGAATCAACTCTGCTGGGAGGAAAATAAGCTCCTCCCCTCTGCTTCACAGTCTTCGTTTGATTTCAATCTGAGTACGGCTCCATTTTGTTCATCTCCTGTTCTACACGGTAAGTGTCCAATTTACTAAATTTTTTGTCCAGCACTATTACATTGACAGAGTGAGTGATTTGACTTTTTCTAAAAATTACCACATAATTGAAAGGCAGCTGAATATGTCCATTTTACAACAATTTTACACAACGTGTTAGCTAGTAGCCTAGCTAGTAGCACTTACACCTGATATTATTATCATGGTAATTCTTACAAAACATATTTTGTCGGACCATATACTCGTGAAAAATAGACTTCAATTTTTTTGCCGTTTAAAATGATAATTTTGGCCTTGTGAATGTAAGAGGTAACGACTGTTAGCTTCCGTGGAGTCAATGAGCCGAAGTCACGTGCCACAAATAGCAGAGGATCGTTACAGTGAGGTGAACGCTTGACCTATACCTTATTTTGCTTTGTCTAGGTTTATCCCATGCTTAAATAAAAATGCTGATCCATGTAAAGTATGGTGACCTGCAAAAGTATGTGAAGTTGGAGGAGGTCGAAGGGCTGTTTGACTTTAATCAGTTTCATGAGAAAGGTTTGTTATTTATTTAACATCTGTGTGGGGCATGGGCATTATTCTTTTCAATGTATGTCTATTTAACACATATTTTACACATTTGTGGTAAGTAAAAAGAGTAATCNGTATTTTCATTAATATGTTTCATACTAATCACATGATCAATATCAAGTAACTGTTAGTTTAAAAAAATCCAGCTAATTACAGAATTGGGCTCTAAATCTTGCCTCGTTTTTTCAGTCATTGAACGATTTTGCCTGCCACCTGATGCCAAAGTTACATACAAAGATGCAACAGATACTGAAGTTGACGAAGAAATATTCAGTGACCTCCTTAGACAAGGCAATGTGGTACTGACAGTTTTCTGCTATGATGGTGAGATACCAAAGCAAATTAAATCAACTGTTATACAGATTTTACCAAAGAATGTCACTGATATCTATTGTCTCTTTCTTCAGAGTTCTCAGAATGGTCATCTGCTTCTGAGTCTGACTCCAGCTTCAACTCAAATGCATCAACATCAACAATACTAATGGATGAGATACCACGCAAGAAGCAAAAAACTGAGAATCCTAATAACTCAGTGTCTGCTAAGAATGTAACAATATTTTTTGTCTGCCTCTAAATTCTGTTTTGTATGCCCAGACATGTTTTGTCATATTTTGGTAATCTGCATATTGCATATTTCCTGTTTTTTTTTTTTTTTTTTTTTTTCATTATTCATTTTATAGCTGGTTGAAGGTGTCCTACAAAGCAAGTCTGGTGGTGAAGAAATTCTGCAGGAGTATGAAACTACAGAAACCCTAACTGATGCCACAAGAAGACAAATGGTGAACATACTGGTGGCTGACATGATTGATAAACATGGGTATGTTTGTTTTTACACTATTTAATTTATGTATAATAATTGAAAAAAATGTTAAATCACCAATTTAAAATCTGCTGTTAGGCACCTCCCCACTAAACCAATCAGAGAGAAGTATGCCTTTGGAATAGTGACACTCTTCCCATCCCTCAAGGATCCATACACCAAAAAAGGCTATGTAATGTTTTTTTGTTGTTGTTTTTTTCTACAATCAAACATGCTCTTTTATTTTGTGACTCAAAACTGTGATTTTGCATTTAATTTTTGTTCTTTTCTTTTTTTTAGGAGCACTTTTATGATGCAGCAAGCAGCACTGGATACATTTCATGGCGTCTTAAAACGGTCCTAAGGAAGATTCAAAGAGGATCTCTTGTGCCACTAAGTAGCACCAATTACATTTCATCTGGAGGCCCAAATATACAGAGAACTGTGATTGTTGAAAAACAGCTTGATGGGAATGCCTGCCAGGAGGCCATATCTCTGCTTAACCACACCACAGACAGGTCCGTGATCTTTCAGAAGATGAGAGAGACTTTTGAGCACCGTCACAAGCTTATTAAAGATGCCAGTGGAAGAAATGATATTCTGACAACATTCCCGAGGTTCCTGGACACAAAAGGATTGGTAAGTGTTCAAGTGAGTTGTTAAAGTCTTTAAATGTGGATTTTTACCTTGTTATAATGGTTTGATTTCTACATGTTATTAAAGATTGATCAAGACTTCAGTCTTCTATTCAGTGAAGAAACCTCATCCAGACTGCTGCAGAAGTGGGATGTGTTCTTCAAACCAAATGTCATCAAGGAGGCTAAGCGTTTCACTTCTACACCTGAGTTGAGAAGTTTGGTGCAGTCAGCGGAAAGTCTTGAAAGCGATGACCTCGCTAACACATCTAGTAAGTACCTAGATATATCTGAAGATGACTGTTCAGAGTACTCATAAAGTTCTGATATTATATCTGAAAACTTTTCTACATTTGTCCTCAGGCTATGACCAAGAAATGGCCTCGCTGTTACTTCTCTTACATCTCCTTCCACCGCAACCAGGAGGACAGAAGTCTCCAAAAATCAGTGCAAGTGATGCAGTTGAGAGACTTTTTGTCTTTCATAAGGTAATTGAAATTTAAAATATGCAAAATTATTTGTCTATTTCCTTTTATAGACATGCATAAATTCAGATGTTTGAATGACAGCTTTGAAGATGTCTGGGGATACATAAATTAATTTTTTATGTAACATGTATCGTAAAGTTGTATGTTTTGTTTCTTATGTTTGGTGTATATCTTTTTAATTTTAGTCATGCTGCAGTTTAGAGGAGCATCTCCGGGGTCAACGGGGTCTGCAGCCATACCTCCTTGCTGTTGGGCGTCAGAAAAGCAAGATTGACAGCTTCTACATCGTCATGGATAAGTGCCTCATCCCATGCCAGACAAACGGTTCTCTTAGAGCATTTGATGAGCTATTCAAAGCACATTTTGTGTTTAATGTCTCTTATGATGCTGCATTGATGAATTTCTACACATTTCTGCAGACAACAGTGTATAACATTGACGTGGGCAAAATGAAGGAATCGCCCAGAGTTAGGGACGTGAGAGCAAGGCTGCTAAACCAGTCCCTTGTTCTCTCTTGTGAGTAAGTCAGGCTAAAAAATGTTGACCTGTTTTATGTGTCAAAAACTGTATCCAAGCAGCCAGAAGTTGATCTCACATTTAAGACTTGAACATAGTTATTGTCCTGGACCAAAATTCAAATTGTTATGTTCTCAGCGTGGCTGCAGGCATCAGTTTCTGACATACACAGGTTTTCGAAAGCATCTTAATAATGTTCATATCAATGTTCAGCAAATTTCACAAAGTTCAGCTATTCCAAGTTCTTCACCTTGTAATCCAGTTGTGACATGTCAAGCAGATGTTTTGGATGACCAGTTAACCCCTTTAAATCAGTGCTGTTCTTCTGATTCTTCTCATGAGAGCACCTCCTCACAGATTTGTAAAGATCAAACTAAAGAGATGTGTGCATCTATAGTGGCTAAATTACAAGGCAGTGGAATTTCTGGCAGTCTAGTGTCGTCAATTGTGGGGGATTTAGAAGAACTAACAAACAACATTCATTTAAAAGCAAAGGAAACGGCTATATCTGCATTACCCAAAAGTGATCCCAATATTTCTGTGATAAATGAGTCATTTGAACAATTTGAAAACCCATTCACAAACCTAAATACAGAATGGAAGCGAAACAAATATTTCAACCTTAAATGGGGTGTTGTTGAGCCTGTGGAGATAACACTGGGAGTAAGATATGATAGTAGGCTGAATCAGAAATCTGGTACATATGATCAGGTACCTGTGAAGGATACGTTCGTATATGTGCCGATATTGGAAACATTGCAGTTCATGTGCAGAAATGAAAATATTTGTGCTATAATGAAGACAGAATATGGATCAGAGAAAAACACTTACACAGACTTTTCTGATGGAAGCTATTATAAAACACATCCTTTGTTTTCAACAAAAAAAGATGCATTACAAATTCAAATATTTTATGACGATTTTGAACCAGCCAATCCCCTGGGCTCAAAACATGGAATTCACAAAATTGGCTGTCTCTACTTTGTTCTAAGAAACCTGCCTCCTAAATTTAATTCAGCTTTAATGAATATTCAGTTGATATCGCTATTTCATGCACAAGATCTTCACAAATATGGTTTTGATTCTATTCTGGAGCCATTAATGAAAGATCTGAAAAATCTGGAAAGCCAAGGCCTTAGTCTTCCATTTTCTGATGAACCAGTATATGGCACAATATCCCAAATCACCGGAGATAATTTAGGGATGCACACAATTCTTGGTTTTAATGAATCTTTTAGTAGTCACTACTTTTGTAGACTTTGTTTAATAGAAAAAAGTGACTGTCAAACTGTATTCAGTGAGGATGATCCTAAGATAGCGCTTAGAGAAAAGACACATTTTGAAATGCTTTATAAATCTCTTAAAGAAAACCCACAGCTAAAGTCTTTGTATGGTTTGAAGAAAAAATCTTCACTGAATTCATTGAGGTATTTTCATGTTTCTAACAATTATTCCTTTGATATAATGCACGATCTTCTTGAGGGTGTTGCTCAGTATGAGATCAAATTACTTTTTGAATATCTTACTCAAAACTTCATATCACAACAAGATTTACTTTCCAGGATTTATAGTTTTGATTATGGGTATTTAGAAAGAAAAAACCGTCCCACAAAAATTATTTTGGAGAGTGCTGGAAATAGTATAGGCTTGAATTCTGTTCAGACATTGTGTCTTGTCAAAAACATTCCACTTTTGTTTGGGGACATTATTCCTACAGGAGATAAAAACTGGTACTTGTTACTGTTGTTACTAGAAATAATGAACATTGTCTTTTCTCCTATTCTCACTATGGGTATGACGATATATTTGAAGCATTTGATTGTTGAACACCATAGACTCTTTAAGTTCTTATATCCACATCGAAATTTGATACCTAAGCATCATTTTATGATCCACTATCCATCTTCCATTAGGAAAATAGGTCCATTGTTACATATGTGGTCTATGAGGTTTGAGGCTAAACACAAAATGTTTAAAGAATATTTTAAAAACTTTAAAAATATAACCAAATCACTTGCGAAAAAGCATCAGATGGCCATAGCTTATCATTGGGAAACAATAAGTATTAAAGAAAATGAGCATGGGCCTCTCAAACCATTTTTGCTTAAAGATGAAGATGTGGTCAACAAAGAAATGCTTCAAATGATTTCATCAGGAGATGTTTTTTCAACCAGCTGGGTTAGAGTTGAGGGTGTTGAATACAGACCAGGACTTGCTGTTTGCAGCACAATTCAAGATGAGATGCCAGTGTTTTGTCAGATAAGTGATGTACTTTTAGTTGACAATACATTTCTTTTGTTATCTAAACAGCTATTCACAGAAACATTTGATGATCATCATCATGCTTTCAGGATTGTTCAAAGTGAAGAAAGGCATTTAGTAAAAATCCCTGAACTTAAATTTCATAAGCCTTTTGATATTCAAAACTCTTATGGCGTTTCTAATGAATGTTTGTTCATTGTACCACAATTTAAAATGTTGGAAACACAGCTGCAAAAATAAAGTGTTCAAAATTGATGTACTTGTGTCAATTGTTTTTTTCTTAATAATTATTATAATTAATCATAATCATAAAGTAACTTTTTTTGGAGTAAATAACACTTGAAAGTGTTAAATCAACACTAACAAAGTGGTAAATTTTTGTTCTTGGATCAGTGTTATCCATTATATCCCACAGTGTTAAATGAACCCTGTTTTGTGAGTTAAATAAGTAACTCTGATAAAGTGTTAAAATTTTAACTATATTGAAAGTGTTAATTTAACTCTGAAAGAGTGTGGACTATATAAGCACTGAAAAAGTGTTAAAATCAACTCTG